>CM056055.1:64355430-64545525 GCA_029574335.1 Rana kukunoris | reverse complement strand
GTACCATCAATGTCGGAGATGTCAAATATGCAAGATAAATAAAGTGACCTCTAAGAAAACCCTTAAGTTTGTTTCAACCAGTACCTCTAGGGAACATCTAATAGAACCTTTTATTACTTGTAGTTCCACGGGTGTAGTGTATTTATTACAATGCCCATGTGGACTACAGTATATAGGCCGGACTAAGAGGCAGATGCAAGTAAGACTGGGAGAACACCTGACAAATATCAGGTCAGGTTTCTCTCAGCACTCTGTGTCACTTCATTATGATTTACATCATAACCGCAACCCAGAGGGGACCCTCTTCTTTGGCATTGATAAATTTGATGCCCATTGGAGAGGTGGATCACTTGTAAGGGAACTGTCCAGGCTAGAAATGGCCTGGATTCATAAAGTACGAACTTATACCCCGTATGGAATGAATGTTGATGTAGACGTAAATGCGTTCATAGATAACAGTTAGGACATTTATTTCACATTATGTTTGAATCAGACCATAAGTGTATATTGTTATAAGGTTGCTAATATCAGTGTGAACCAGCTCTGAGATCCGGGACTCATACTGTACACATATAACCCCTCTGATGCTTTAAACATCTGAATGTGGTAGGTAGATTTCAATAGCACTACTACCATTAAATTTGGCCTCCTTTTTAGAAAACCAAAGGGACATTTAGGGACTGTTATTTATTGGTCCCATTAGCATATTTTTCCTAACTTATTTATTCTAGAAATGTTCTGTTCCTTTTCCTAGCTTGCTGCCACAAGCTTCCAAGTAAGCTTTTTCATTCAGATTGAATCAGCTTACTGGTAGACAAAATAATTTTTAAAAATAATTTTTAAGATTATTTACATATATATACATTTTTTTATTCAGTTGCGGAAGCATAGGTATAGTCCCCTATCACATTGATAGTGGAGGCTGTTCATATAGTAATTAAGAAATGTTTGTAGCTATCTACTAAATGGCTTCTCATCATGTGCATGTCCTTGTTAATATTCACCCAGTTGATACGCTATGTTACCGAGCACTGATAGCGATTGAACCATGTCGCTTTCATTTTAACTTTAGAATTTAATTTTTATTGTCCATATTTAATTTACTACAAAGTCCCCGCTATCTTAAAGCCTTGTGCCTTAGATCTGTTTACATTTAATGCCAGTGTAGCCGTAATCTAAGAAGAGTAGGGGCAAGGATCCCTCTTTCAAGATGGAGGATCAGTGTCAAGGACTCCCGGATGTCAGAACTGGGCGTTCCGAATGACACGCAGAATGTATAATTAGCGGTGGATCAGCGCGCCGCTCGTACCCTGGAAGACGTCATCTGTGACGAAACGACGTAGGGAAGAGCGGCGTGCTGACGTCACCGCTTACCGACAATCCGGAAGGACGACGCGATAGTATTGAGCGGCCGGCTTTTACCTAACACGCTTATTTTACAAAGAATCATGTGAGTTTTATTTTTTATTTTAATAAACGCGATTGCCTACAATATACTCTATGAGTTTTTTCTTCTCCATACCCTCGGATGTGGCATTGATCGATTCTGGATCATCTGTACATGAGGAGCGGCGGCTGAAGTTAGGACTATTAGGAGCAGCACAGTATCAATAAAAACACATGCTCATGTAAATTAGGTTGGAGAGGAAGCAGGCATTTTTTTTAAGAGGTGGAGGTGCCTAAGATTGATTACCACTTGAAGATCTTTTCTAACACTTTTCGGGTGTTTATAGGAACAGAAGGACTTTTGCTTCACATATGTGATTGTGATTTTGCTTGGACTTTTCTGTTTCACCTCATTAGTGTTTTATTTTATTTTAAGTTTATACCATCCATTAAGGAACTTGGTGTCGACACAAGTATATAGATTCACTTATTTACTTTTTTTGCAGCGCAGCATATTTTTAGAGTTATAGTATTTTATGTGTATCGCACATTTTTTTGCAGCAGCAGCACAACACAATTTATTTTGTCACAAAATGTTTTTATTTTATTTTCAAAGACCTGCGCAGTAATTTTTCCCCAGGGGATATTTATGCGGCCTAGTCAGGTCTTCTTTTGTTGTTTGACTACGTATAGGGTCCTGGGGAGCGCCCTATGGCATGTAAGGCAGACGTGGAGCAGGCGGCATTGGCTGAAGTTACAGGAGCCGTGGTTGAAATTTTTTGCAGATGCCCCGCGCCACCTAGCGTCTGTACTGGGCGCCCAAACTTGTCGGCCTGGGTTGTCTGCTGGGTGGCCGGTAGGCCCGGAGCTGCCCTTGAGGTGGAGGGAAGTTTGAACGGGCGAGTGTTGGCGGTGTTGGCGGCATTGGCACACCACGTGGCGGTGTGGGTGAAGAACTGACAAACAGCGCATAAGGGTGAGTGCAGGCCAGCGAAGTGACGGCAGAACAACTTGGTGTCCATGAGACTCCAATCTGTTGTGGTCTGGAATTGCAGCAGCCTGGCCGCTGCTTTGGCTGAGAAGGAGCGGTGGTAGTCATAAAATGAAAACCCTCCGTACTTATAGCCCAGATCCACTAAGGTGTGGAGATAAAGGTCCAGCTCTTCCCTCCTGCTGGGGGAGGCAAAGCATAGGACGTCTCTGAGCATGCCTAAGGCCAAGGCAAATTCTGGGACCGATAGTTTACGGTTGAGCCTTGGGTCCTTGGCCTTGTGGACCGCTAAGACGTCTCCCCAGGCGTAGGCCTTGTTCTCAGCTAGGTTGTGTACTGAGATGAGGAGGGAGGCTAGGTTGACGTCCTTGCCATCCAGGATGTCCTTCCTAATGTTGGTGGGGACCAAGTGTGCTGGGAGGAATACGGAGAACTTGCCTGTGGGTGTGAGCGGGGGAGGTATCTGCGGTTGGACTGTGGAGGGGTCCGGGGTGAGCGTAGGCGGATCGGGGTTGGCCGTAGGTGGGCGAGCCTCCAGAAGCGTCATTCTCGCATGTACGTCTGTGACTGTGGTGAAGAGGGTTGCGACCATGGCATGGAGTTGGGACATGGCGGCGGATATGGACTGTAATGAGGCTTGCTGGGTGCTTGGTCCAGGTGAGGATGGCGGGTCGTCGTTTGAGGCTGGAGGTGGGAACAGGAGTCTGAAGAGTTCTGCCTTCCTGGCTGTGGCTGGAAAGGGCACATGCTTGCGCCTTAACTCTGCAGTTAACTTGGGTATAGTCCATCCCCTGTAGGAGCATACGCTGCCGCTCTCTGAAGCGGGGGGCGGTGAGGAAGGGGCAAAAGTTCTTCGCTGCCGGCCTGAGACATGACTCTGGGTGAATTGTGCCTTAGGTGCAGAGTGTTGTCTACGAGGTCGGATGGGTCGAACAGGACCCTACAGGGGTGAGACGAAACGGGTTGTTTCTGTGTCCTGCGGGGATGGTTTTTTTTTTTTTTTACCTGTAGAAATGAGTATCGAGCTGGCGTGCGGGGAGGAGCTGGTAACTTGACTGACCTGTGGAGAAATTACAACGTTTAAGGACAGGGGCTGGCTTAGCCCGAATGTTCTAAGCGAGCAGCGAACGGTGTGATGCGGCGATGGCTTGTGGCCGTAATGTCCCATGACAGAGGCCTGAAGCGGTGCGTTGCGGGTCTGGCTGACAACGCGGGAGCTCTTGAGCATGTGCTGAAATGAGGGTGACACTGTTGGGGAGCGTTCGAGGTGAGCCCGTCTGTGGTAGAGTGCAGGAGTTGGGATCTGGACGTGTGTCAAGGAAATGAGTGACAGAAATTCCATGGCAGAGATGCGAAACTCTGGAGCACGTGCTGAAATGGGGCTTAAAAAAGAGGAGCGTGTTTGGGTCTGGACTGTGTGTGGGGACGTGTGTGGACTTGCTGGGTCGTGTTTGGTAGGGCAAGTGGCTGGAATGATCCATGACAGAGACATGAACCGGTGCATTGTGATTGCGACTGACAACCGGGCTCTGGAGCATGTACTGAAAGGGGACCACGGCGGATTTGGCCATGTGTGGAATGGAGTGAAGCTGCGGCTGAGAAGGTGCTCAGACGTACTGCAGCTGGGTAAGTGAGGGAACTTCCCACAAGAGGGGCGTGAAGGTGCGTTGACACGTTGTTGGTGACTACCGGGCTGTGGAGCATGAGCTGAAGTGAGGCCGCTACTGATCGGGGGTGTCGTTGCTGGTGTGCGTGTGGGTGTGACTCGTGAAGGTCGCAGGCTGTGTGGAGGCATGCCTAGGAGGCGAGTAGAGTGAGTGTGGTATTACTGTGAAGCAAAGATGGAGGAAACAATGAATGGACTGTCCGACAAGCCTGAGTAAATGGTGGCGTGTGTGCTTTACGCGTTGCCATGCACCAGGAAGGTGCAAAACATTTGAGGGTTAAACAGACATGCCTGCAACTGACGATGAGGAGTGTGGGACATGTGGGGTGTGACGAAACTGCGTGGGTGTTTTGCGACAGACAGTAGACAGTGCAAGGAGCGGGTAAGGAGTACGTGGTAGTGACAGGTTGAAATGTATTAGAAGCAGCCAGCATGTGGGATACGTTGGTGTGGTGGGGGCTGAAATGGCTGGCGAGCCTTCAGTGTGGAATGGGGGTTGGGTGGTGAGGGAGCAGAGCCTACCTGTCGTGGTCAGGCGGATGCGGGGCGAGCAGACAGTTTGGTGTCTGTGGTGTCTGCGGTGTCGGCTGGATGGCGCGGGTGTGATGACGTAATCAAAGTGCGCCGGAAGCCCGTGCTGAGACAGGAAGCCGACGGAAGCCGACGGTGGCGTGTGAGGAGATTATATAGGCTGCCAGGCTCCTCCCATAAACACAGGCCGCTGCTCGGCCTTCTTACTTATAAATAGGGATGAGCTTCGCGTTCGATACGAACGTATGTTCGACTCGAACATTGTCTGTTCGTACTTTCGAAAAAATTCGAACAAAAGCGGTCGTTCGCGCCAAATTCGAGTGACGTAAAACAGCCCATAATCCACTACGGCATTGCGTGCTGATGATTGGCCAAGCATGCTGTATGTCCTGCATGCTTGGCCAATCACAGCGCGCAAAAAACGAAGAGCCATAATTGGCCAAAGCCTGGGTGGCTTTGGCCAATTATGGCTCAGAGCTTTAACACACGCCACACACTATATAAGGCCGTCTGCTGGGCGGCCTCGTGTAGTGTGTTCCGGCTTGTTGATGAGAGCAGTCAGAGAGACAGAGAGATTGTCTTTTTATATAGCTAGATAGAGCAGGCAGGCAGGCTAGTCCGTTTAGCTTGATTTACAGTGTGTAGAGAATATATATACATCCCTAGGAGTTGTACATATATTTATACACTGTATAGCTTAGATAGATCAGTTCTTCCTAATTTACTGGCAGGCAGGTGATTGTGCTATTTAAAGACGTTATCACACGTATAGACACCCAGCAGGTACAATATTTAAAGGAATTTTTTTTTTTTTCTTGTTTTTTTTTTTAAGCATCATTAAAATCACTGCGCCTGGAGCAGTGATTTTAATAATGTTTAAATTAAAAAAAATTCCTTTAAATATTGTACCTGCTGGTGTCTATAGCTTGCCTGTGAAAACGTCTTTGAGAACCCCGGTCTTGCCCGAGGGAATATGTATCAATGGAATTTTTTCAGTCCTGCTCATGAAAAAACTACTGTTTTTTAAACTTTTTTTTCCATTGATACATGTTCCCTGGGCAAGACCCGGGTTTCAAAGACGTTTTCCAACAATAACTTGAATATTGGTCTTTAAAATTAGCGTTTTTGAATTCGAACGTTCGAGTACCATAGACTTCAATGGGGTTCTAAATGTTCGCGCGCGAACGGTCGGTCTGTTCGACGGTTCTCGTGCGAACCGAACGCGGGTATGTTTGGCTCATCCCTACTTATAAATAATTATAACAAATAATAATATAATTTATAATAAAAATTATTCAATAACGTAATCAACTCAAAATCACTGAAATTTGCTCAGTTGCTGAATTGTCGCTGTCATTACTTTTATTTTTTTTATGACGAATTTCCCACAAATCGCTCAATTCTGCAAGTGTATTAAAATTATTATCACTGTTTTTTAGCTGCTCTAAAACCGCTTTTGACATAAAGGGACACTTTTGGTTGCTATGGACAATCTACAGTTTGCAGGCAGAAAGAACAGTTTTTATTATACAAAAGTACATGTAGGGCACTGGGCAGACTGGGCAGACCACTAGGGACAAAGGGGTGTGTATTTTTTACATACAGTACTGTAAGATTACAGTATACTATATGTAATGTGTTTATTTACTTTTTTGAATTTGGCGGCGTTCTCCGCCCCCCCGTGCGTAAACATCGCAGGGAGCGGAGATCAGCGGCACACAGGGACACTGTGTGAATCGAGCAAGGACCCGCTCGCTCACACAGCTGGGAGGCATCACAGGATCCAGGGACAAGGTAAGTAACTTTGTCTGTGGCTGCTGCAAGGCGAGCCCGAGTCTGGCTCGGGGATACCGATTTTGGTACAGAAATCTTACCCTGAGCCAGACTCGGGAATACTGCCAGGGGGGTTAATGTAGGGAAAAATATTACAGGAACAAAGTCCCAGGGCTCTTAGGGCTGTTGTTACAGGATGTAAAGAAACCAGGTTCCCAAAACTGCAAAACAACAAGGAAAGTAGATGTATAGAAAGACACTTTATTAGGCATACAGTTTATGCACACTTATTGGTAGAAGTAAACAGAGCATATCAGTTCTAATGGAGTAAAGGTGGTGTGCTAGAGACTGCACTCTCCATTTGTGTGGCTCCGTCGCTTGCTGAGATGTGAATGGATGCCGGCTACTGTGGAGGAACTCAATATCAGAACGAGGCTTAAAGCGGAGTTCCACCCAGGAAAACCACTTTTGCCCATCTTCTTTAAAAAAATTAAATAAAAAAAAACCTGGAAAAAAAATCAGCGCGGCAAGTAGGACAAGATAAGTGTCCTTATTTAAAGTCAGCAGCTACACTGTTAGTAGCTTCCGACTTAAAAAAAAAAAAATTGCGGCTGGAGCTCCGCTTTAAAACTCGGAGCAGAAATGGCAGCAGCTAGTTGGCATCACCAATAGTGGACGTGTTTCATCTATTGGTGGTGCCATCTCCATGCTGCCATCTCTGCTCTGAGTTCCAAGCCTCGTTCTGATATTGAGTTCCTCCACAGTAGCCGCATCCATTCACACAGAGTGAAGCCATCTCAGCAAGTGACGGAGCCACACAAACAGAGAGTGCAGTCTTCAGGAGCGGCCAGCTTGACTCCATTAGGACCGATATGCTCTGTTTACGTCTACCAAATGTGAGTGCATAAACTGTATGCCTATTAAAGTGTCTTTCTATACATCTATTCTTAGAGGCGCCTCTTTCCTTGTTGTTTGTTTGGCCTCATCATACACACTGGCTCCCCAGCTGTTGCTGAGCAAAATAAAGGCAGCTTGCAGGAAAATTGTCTTTTTTTTGGCTTTAGAAATTCAATTATTGCTGCAGCAGATTCTAGACATGGTACAGATCTGCCAGTTTACAGTTAGACTAAGGGGACCCCCCCAGGCACTATATTGGAAGGATTTTTTCATTTTTTAGGCATTCACTTTAAAAATCAAAAATTTAAAAAATCACTGCTCAAATTTTGAACCACTTGACCACTGGGCACATAAACACCCTTAATAACCAGACCAGTATTTAGCTTTTGTAGTGCTCTCACATTTTGAATGACAATTTTGGTTGGTATTCACTCAGTCATACAACACTGTAACCAAATGAAATCTTTGGATTTTTTTTCCCCAAAAATAGAGCTTTTTTTGGTGGTATTTGATCACCTCTGAGGTTTTGGTAAAACATTTGGTACGAAAATTTGGTAAAAAAAATGAATTTTTCTTTATTTCTATCATAAAATTTTGCAAAAAATGAATTTTTCTTCATAAATTTGGCCTAAAATGTATACTGCTTCATCTCTTTGGTAAAAAAAAAAAAAAAAAAAAAATTGGATATTATTTAGTCTGGGTAAAAGTTATAGTGTCTACAAGCTATGGTACCAATTACTGAATTTGTCAATTACTCAATTTGATCATACCTGATGTACTGACAGCCTCTCTCATTTCTTGAGACCCTAACATGCCAGAAAAATACAAATACCCCCCAAATGATCCCTTTTTTGGAAAAAGACATTCCAAGGTATTTAGAAAAAGGCATTGTTTAGTTTGGAATTGTCATTTTTTTGAAGTTGTTGCATTTTTTCCCACAATTCTTTTGCAAAATCAAGATTTTTTTTTCACAACATTTTCATATTAGCGGGTTATTTTTCACACACAGCATATGCATACCACAAATTACACCCCAAAACACATTCTGCTTTTCCTCCTGAGTATGGCGATACCACATGTGTGAGGCTTTTACACAGTGTGGTCACATACAGAGGCCCAACATGCAGGGAGCACCATCAGGCGTTCTGGAACACCCAGGCCAATTCTGACATTCCTCTCCTACATGTAAAAATCATAATTTATTTGCTAGAAAATTACATAGAACCCCAAAACATTATATATGCTTTTTTAGCAGAGACCCCAGAGAATACAATGGCGGTCGTTGCAACTTTATATCTCGCATTGTATTTGCACAGCAATTTTTCGAACACATTTTTTTGGAAATAAAACAGTTTTGTGCTTTAAAAAAAAAAAACATTAAAGTTAGCCCAATGTTTTTGCATAATATGAAAGATGAAATTACGCTGAGTAAATAGATACCCAACATGTCACCCTTCAAAATTGCACACGCGTGGAATGGAATGGCGCCAAACTTCGCTACTTAAAAATCCCCATAGGCGACGCTTTAAATATTTTTACTGGTTACATCTTTTTAGTTGGAGAAGAGGTCTAGGGCCAAAATTATTGCTATCGCTCTAACGTTCGCAGAGATACCTCACATGTGTGGTTTGAACACCGTTTTAATATGTGGGCGGGACTTGCGTATGCGTTCGCTTCTGCATGTGAGCTCACGGAGACAGGGGTGCTTTAAAAAATATATATATTTTAGTGTTCATTTTACTTTATTTATTTTAGTTTGACACGTTTTTCCGCAAAAAAAAAAAATGTTGATCGCTTTTATTCCTATTACGAGGAATGTAAACATCCCTTGTAATAGGAATATGACATGACAGCTCCTCTTTACAGTGAGATGTGGGGTCAATAAGACCCCACATCTCACCTCTAGGCTGGGAAGCCTGAAATAAAAAAAACAATCCTGGTTTTTATCGTAGCATTGTCAGTAGAAGCAGGAGGGGGCATATTGTGGGGTATTGCCCAGAGTATTGCAGAGTATGCACAGTATTGCCCAGAGTATTGCACAGTATGCCCAGAGTATTGCAGAGTATGCCCAGAGTATTTCACAGTATGCCCAAAGTATTGCAGAGTATGCCCAGAGTATTGCAAAGTATTGCCCAGTGTATTGCACAATATTGCCCAGAGTATGCACAGTATTGCCCAGAGTATTGCCCAGAGTATTGCAGAGTATTGCACAGTATGCCCAGAGTATTGCAGAGTATTTGCAGAGTATTGCAGAGTATTTGCAGAGTATGTCCAGAGTATTGCACAGTATGCCCAGAGTATTGCCCAGAGTATTGCAGAGTATGCCCAGAGTATTGCAGAGTATGCCCAGAGTAGTGCAGAGTATTGTTCAGAAAATTGCCCAGAGTATTGCGCAGAGTATTGCCGAGTATCGCCAGAGTATTACGCCCAGAGTATCGCGCCCAGAGTATTGCGCCCAGAGTATTACGCCCAGAGTAGTACGCCCATCAGCGGCGATTCAGCGGCTGATTTACCGTGATCCGTGATTTACCGTGATGCGGAAGCGAGATTCTGGGAGGACGTTAATTAACGTTAAGCAACCGCCCTGTAGACGTACTTTGTCTATAGGGCGGTTGTCAAGTGGTTAAAAATGAAGTTTTTCCTATACTTTTTTTTTTTTTATTGATACATGTCCCCCAGGGCAGGACCTGGACCCCTATAACCATTGTATGCCCAATTACTTGCATTTAAGCCTTGAAAATGGGCATTTTTGATAATTGACGTTCGGGTCCTATTGACCTTAATGGGTTCGTTATTCGGGTCCGAACTTTCGCAGTGTTCGAACGTTTGGGTCCGAAACGTACAGGGGTCCATTCAGCCCATCCCTACTGCCCATCTCTACTGCCCACCAGTGATAATGAGAGTTGTTAAAAAGGTGGAAAATGGCAAGTGGTTGAGACATTTTATAAAAAAATCAAGTGACGATGATGGGGGAAATGGATGCAAATACAATTGTGCTATAGAGCCATGCTGGCTCAGTTTGGAGAGCCACAGAATCACTGACTAGGGGTTGGACTCAATCACGGTCATCGCGAGTGCACCTTTCTCTTTTTATTTCCATTTATACAGCTTATTCTATACTACGCAACGCAAGTCATCCCAGACTATTTTTACTATACTCCTTTAAGCCACACTTAAATGATATACAGATGAAACTCGAAAAATTTGAATATCGTACAAAAGTTCATTTATTTCACTAATACAACTTAAAAGGTGACACTAAATTATGAGATAGACTCATCATATGCAAAGCAAGATAGTTCAAGCCGTGATTTGTCATAATTGTGATGATAATGTCTCATAGCTCATGAAAACCCAAATTCCACAATCTCAGAAAATTAGAATATTACATGCAATAAATAAAGAGGATTGTACATAGAACAATATCGGACCTCTGAAAAGTAGAAGCATGCATGTGCACTCAGTACTTGGTTTGGGCCCCTTTTGCAGCAATTACTGCCTCAATGCGGCCTGGCATGTAAGCTATCAGTCTGTGGCACTGCTGAAGTGTTATGGAAGACCAGGATGCTTCAATAGCGGCCTTAAGCTCTTCTGCATTGTTCGGTCTCATGTCTCTCATCTTTCTCTTGGCAATGCCCCATAGATTCTCTATGGGGTTCAGGTCAGGCGAGTTGGCTGGCCAATCAAGCACAGTAATCCCACAGTTATTGAACCAGGTTTTGGTGCTATTGGCAGTGTGGGCAGGTGCCAAGTCCTGCTGGAAAATGAAGTCAGCATCTCCATAGAGCTTATATGCAGAAGGAAGCATGAAGTGCTCCAAAATCTCCTGGTAGACGGCTGTGTTGACCCTGGACTTAATGAAGCACAGTGGACCAGTGGCGTAGCGTGGGGGGTGCGAGGGGGGGCCACCGCCCTGGGCGCATAATTTAGAGGGGCGCTGTCACGAGTGTGAAGAGGAGGGAGCGCCAACAACAGGTGGGACATAGGAACATATGCACCACTCCAGGCTTTACCAGTCATTATCAAGCACACTCTCCTCTTCCCTACAGCCACCGCTGTCTCACATGGTGGATCATGTGACCAGACTGGAGATAGCTGAAAATAGGTAAGTTCATGGGTCAGGGGGGGCGCAAATTACTTGTCTCGCCCCAGGCGCTGACAACCCACGCTACGCCACTGCAGTGGACCAACACCAGCAGGTGACATGACTGCCCAAATCAACACAGACTGTGGAAACTTCACACTGGACTTTCAAGCATCTTGCAGTGTGTGCCTCTCCATTCTTCCTCCATACTCTGGCTCCTTGGTTTCCAAATGTGATGCAAAATTTTCTCTCATCAGAAAAGAGGACTTTGGACCACTGAGCAACAGACCAGGTCTGTTTTTCTTTAGCCCAAGTAAGACGCTTCTGACGTTGTTTGTTGTTCAGGAGTGGCTTGAAAAGAGGAATACGACATTTGAAGCCCATGTCCAGGATCCGTCTGTGTGTGGCAGCTATTGATGCACTGACTCCAGCCTCAGTCCACTCCTTGTGAAAGTCCAACACATTTGAATGGCCTTTTCCTGACAATCCTCTCCAGGCTGCGGTCATCCCTGCTGCTTGTGCACCTTTTTCGTACACACTTTTCCCTTCCACATAACTTTCTATTAATGTGCTTTGATGCAGCACTTTGGGAACGATAGTTTTCTGCACAACTGTCAGGTCAGCAGTCTTTCCCATGATTGTGATTTCTACTGAACCAGACTGAGAGACCATTTAAAGGCTCAGGAACCCTTTGCAGGTGTTATGGCTTACCGTATTTTTCGCCATATAAGACGCACTTTTTCTTCCCCAAAACTGGGGGGGGGGGAGTTGGTGCGTCTTATACGACGAATATACCTTTTTTTGACTCACCGAAAGGCCGCGGCTTTGTCCTAGCTCCGGAGCGGTTGGCCATCTTGGCAGAGGGCTCGTGGGATCTTCTACTCCTACCAGAGCCAACCTGAACAGTGAGTGCAACATGTTACTGGCTATTATATGGGGGCAATGTTACTGGCTATCATGTGGAGGCAATGTTACTGGCTATCATGTGGGGGCAATGTTACTGGCTATCATGTGGGGGCAATGTTACTGGCTATCATGTGGGGGCAATGTTACTGGCTATTATGTGGGGGCAATGTTACTGGCTATTATGTGGAGGCAATGTTACTGGCTATTATGTGGAGGCAATGTTACTGGCTATTATGTGGGGGCAATGTTACTGGCTATTATGTGGGGGGCACTGTTACTGGCTATAATTATGTTGGGGCAATGTTACTGGCTATTATTATGTGGGGGCAATGTTACTGGCTATTACTAATGTGGGGGCAATATTACTGGCTATTACTAATGTGGGGGTGGTGTGATGGTGATGACGAGTGGAGGGCAAATATTTTACTACAGTATTTGGTTCAGAATCTTTTTTTTCTAGATTTTCCTCCTTTAAAATTGGGTGCGTCTTATATGCCGGAGCGTCTTATACGGCGAAAAATACGGTAATTAGCTGCTTAGAGTGGGACACTTTGAGCCTAGAATATTGCACCTTTTCAAAATATTCTAATTTTCTGAGATTGGGGATTTGGGGTTTTCATGAGCTGTAAGCCATAATCATCACAATTATGACAAATCACGACTTGAACTATCTTAATTTACATGTAATTAGTCTATCTCATATATTAGTTTCACCTTTTAAGTTGCATTAGTGAAAAAAATTAACCTTTGCACAATATTAAAATTTTTCGCGTTTCACATGTATATATAATGTCATGTTGTGATTTGATTTTAACACAACTATGCAGTGCCGGCCCAAGACATTGTGCTGCCTGGCACCAAGAATGAAATGCTGCCCCCCACCCCCCCCGTCAAATAAATCACGCCCACCAAAAAAAAAAGAGAGAGAGAGAGAGGGGGGGGTCAGGAGAGAGAGAGGGGGCAGGAGAGAGAGAGAGAGGGTCAGGAGAGAGAGAGAGAGGGTCAGGAGAGAGAGAGGGTCAGGAGAGAGAGAGAGAGGGTCAGGAGAGAGAGAGAGAGTGTCAGGAGAGAGAGAGAGAGGGGCAGGAGAAAGAGAGGGGGGGCAGGAGAGAGAGGGGGGGGCAGGAGAGAGAGAGGGGCAGGAGAGAGAGAGGGGCAGGAGAGAGAGGGGCAGGAGAGAGAGAGGGGCAGGAGAAGGAGAGGTGCAGGAGAGAGAGAGAGAGGCAGGAGAGAGAGAGAGAGAGAGAGAGAGAGGGGCAGGAGAGAGGGAAGGGCAGGAGAGAGAGAGAGGCAGGAGAGAGAGGAGGCAGGAGAGAGAGAGGGGCAGGAGAGAGGGAGAGAGGCAAGAGAGAGGGGCGAGAGAGAGAGAGAGGGGCAGGAGAGAGACTGACAGAGCAGATGAGAAACAGACCTCAGAAGACAATGACACACAGCGCGAGTTAGGACTCTGGAGCATGCAGGGCAGGTATGATTATCCACAGACACAGACTGCCCTGCCTGCATCCACATGTGACCAGGAGCTATGGCTTTAGTCTAGGCGATAAGGCGAATCCTTCACATACCCTCATGTCCGCCGCGCCATATGATCTGTCCCGTCCCGCACTGTCGCACATGACATGTACAGAGCGGCGCCGGGCTCCTGAGAGGCAGCGGCGCCTGCCCTTCTCACTCGCTGACTGCTTCCGATGGGAGTGTCCTCACAGGCAGCGGGCGGAACGGGCTGGCAGAATGTCGCTCCCCTAAAAGTGCCGCCTGGTACCCATGGTACCACCCGGTCCCATCATAGGGCCGGCCCTGCAACTATGGCAGTATTGCATACGTTTTTTATGCAGTGTTACATTCCTTTTGGCTGATTAAATTTCCGTGGTGGCATGATATGCACTTCCTAGGTAACTGCCAATTTGCAGGGAAATTTCCTCTTCGCTTAGTGAATTAGGTGAAGCTCCGGTGACTTCTATCATGCAATCATGGGCAAGCAAAAAAAAATGTTTTTCTTGTACGTAATTGGGTAATCTTTGTACAGTGAATTTTCACTGTATTCATTAAGCTAAAAGAAAATTACATTACAAAATAAAAATTCAGATTGCTAAGAGTACATACTTTAGTAAATCAACCCTAGTAAATTATTGTTCATGTTATAATGTACTATGTGGCATTGTAAAAAATACAGTGCCTTGCAAAAGTATTCACACCCCTTGGCATTTTACCTATTTTGTTACATTACAGCCTTTAGTTCAATGTTTTTTTAGTGTGAATTATATGTGATGGATCAGAACACAATAGTTGGAATTTTTAAAAGAATATCAATAGATCACCAACCACAGGATGGGCTGTGGGTGTCTATAGTAGCGCAGTGCTATGTCCTAAATATATTGGGACAACAAGTGTTAGGCCGCGTACACACGAGGAGACACGTCCGCTGAAATTGGCCCGCAGACCAGTTTCAGCGGACATGTTCGATCGTGTGTACGGCCTAGCGGACAGGTTTCCAGCGGACAAAAGTTTCTAAACATGCTTAGAAACTTGTCCGCTGGAAACCTGTCCGTCGGACATGTCCGATGGTTAGTACGGCCAACCATCGGACCGAAATCCTGCGAATGCGTCAAATTGATTTGACGCATGCGTGGAAGCATTGAACTTCCTTTTGCCAGCACGTCGGTGTCTTCTACGTCACAGCGTTCTGGTCCGCGGGGATTTAGGTCTGATGGTGTGTACATACATCAGACCAAAAGATCCCTTCAGACATGTCCGATGAAAACGGTCCGTCAGACCTGTCTCATCGGACATGTCTCCTCGTGTGTACAGGGCCTAAGAGTTACAGAGAAATATACTTTGTAGGCACCAATTATTAAAATACAAATATGTTTATTGACATATAACCAGTAAAGGTTAATGAAAAAATAAGAAACAATACATAAACTAAACATTAAAAAGCTACAGTAACAACTGCAGTGACAACTAATTAACCCAATAAAAATCAGAAAGAGGTCATCACATCTCACAGGGGGCGTGTATGACTATAATGTGTAGTAAAGCGAATGTTAGCTCTTTGAGTCTTCTTTTTTCAATAAACATATTTGTATTTTTATATATTGGTGCCTACAAAGTCCATTTCTCTGTACCTCTAACACTTGTTGTCAGAACACAATAGTTGGTGAAGTAAAATTTGAAAAATATATACATAAAACTATTTTTCAGAAATAAAAAAATGATAATTGGCATGTTCCCATGTATTCAACCCCTTTGTTATGAAGCCCATAAAAAGCTCTGGTGCAACCAATTACCATCAGAAGTCACATAATTAGTGAAATGATGTCCACCTGTGTGCAATCGAAGTATCACATGATCTGTCATTACATATACACACCTTTTTGAAAGGCCCCAGAGGCTGTAACACCTAAGCAAGAGGCACCACTAACCAAACACTGCCATGAAGACCAAGGAACTCTCCAAACAAGTAAGATACAATGTTGTTGAGATGTACAAGTCAGGGTTAGGTTATAAAAAAATATCCGAAACAGAAAAAAGAAAGTGTAGCGCTAAGAATAAATAAATAATAAAAGATAAACAGAGGCTACTGCTTATGTAGCTCCTTTAACACAAAATGTCCATGTATATAAAAAATCCAAATAGCAGTCCAGAAACTTCTATTCACCACCGATAGTGACACAATGGATAATGTGACAGGTACAGGGGGATCCACCACCAATAAAACGAAACCTTTTGAAGGCTTACCAGAAGATGGGGATCTGAATAAGCATATACTCATCAGATCTAGCAGGCTTCAATAAATATCCTCGATCCAAGTGTATTTAAGGGCTCCTGGGATATCGTCAGAGATGAAGTGAAGAATCCACGGGAACCATTTGGTTGTTTTTAGGTGAAAAAGCTCAAGTGAAGTGATTACCATGCAAGGTAATAGTGACCAAAGGAAAAAATAAAAATAGAAGTGCACATAGCGTGATTCTGTATTACAGGTATAAAATTTTAATAAAAAGTTGCACTTACATTGAAGTAGAATACAAACAAGTGCTTAGAAATACAGCAGTAAGGTCAATGGGGTCTCCCATTATAAAAAAATATCCAAATCTTTGATGATTCCTAGAAGCACCATCAAATCTATCATAACTAAATGGAAAGAACATGGCACAACAGCAAACCTGCCAAGAGACAGCCGCACACCAAATCTCATGGATCGGGCAAGGTGGGGCATTAATCAGAGAGGCAGCACAGAGACCTAAGGTAACCCTGGAGGAGCTGCAAAGTTCCACAGCAGAGACTGGAGTATCTGTACATAGGATGACAATTAGCCGTATGCTCCATAGAGATGGGCTTTATGGCAGAGTGGCCAAAAGAAAGCCATTACTTTCAGCAAAAAAACAAAATGGCACGTTTTGAGTTTGCGAAAGGGCATGTGGGAGACTTCCAAAATGTATGGAGGAAGGTGCACTCGTCTGATGAGACTAAAATTTATTTTTTTGGCCATAAAAAAAAACGCAATGTCTGGCCCAAACCCATCACATCACCTAAGGAACACCATTTTTTCAGCAGTCGGGACTGGGAAACTGGTCAAAATTGAGGGAAAGATGGATGGTGCTAAATACAGCAATATTCTTGAGCAAAACCTGTACCGCTCTGTGTGTGATTTGAGGCTAGGACGGAGGTTCACATTCCAGCAGGACAATGACCCCAAACACACTGCTAAAGCAAGACTTGAGTGGTTTAATGTGAAACATGTAAATATGTTGGAATGGCCCAGTCAAAGCCCAGACCCCAATTCAATAGAAAATCTGTGGTCACACTTAAAGACTGCTGCTGTTCACAAGCACAAACCATTTGTCAGTACTGGACCCCTCTAGGACCCAGCGCACTCACCTGACACAGCCTTGGCTGGGAAACACTGATTGGCCAGCTCTCCTTTAAAACACCTGTGACTTCACCCAATCAGTGCTCGTGATAGAGTTACTCTGCTTGCCTTGTGTGATCCAGCCTGACCTGTTAATCTGTAAATTTTGTGTATGACCCGGCTTGTTTGACCCTGCTTGTTGCTTCCGATTTGGTACCTTTGGAACTCTGATCCATCCGTGTATTAACCGGCTTGCCTAGACCACGCTTTGCCTGACTCCTGTAAGCAACACCCATTGCAGCGGTGCACTACTAGCACCAGCAACACCACCAACATCCACACCTGCGGTGAACTACAAGTTCCAGCCTTCCTGCTCATCACAACACCTACTTCAGCAGTGAACTACAAGTACCAGCTGTCCCGCTCGTCTCAACCCTGCATCCGTGGTGAACTACAAGTCCCAGCGCTGACCTGCTTCACAAGACCTGCTCATGGTATGTGCTCTTGTTATTGAACTATAAGCATATTAGCACACCTGAACTGTTGTCTGCTCCTAGCCTGATATGAAACCTGACACCATTCAACTTGAAGGAGCTGGAGCAGTTTTGCAAGGAAGAATGGGCAAAAACCCCAGTGGTAAGATGTGGCAAGCTCATAGAGACTTATCCCAAGCGATTTGGAGCTGTGATAGGCGCAAAAGGTGGCTCTACAATGTATTGACTTTAGGGGGGTGAATAGTTATGCACATTTACTTTTTCTGTTATTTTGTCCTATTTGTTGTTTGCTTCACAATTAAAAAAAAAAAAAACATCTTCAAAGTTGTGGGCATGTTCTGTAAATTAAATGATGCAAATTCTCAAACAATCCATGTTAACTCCAGGTTGCGAGGCAACAAAAATACGAAAAATACCAAAGGGGGTGAATACAATACAATTAATTTTTCAATTATGCTTTTTTTTTTTTGCCTACTAAATTATCCTGTACTAAATGATGTAAAAACTTTTACAAAATGGTATTACATTTTAAATCTGATTTCTTGTTCTTGTGAGGTATGCTATGTGTTCTGTAAAGTAAATTGGTGTAGTCTCAAAAATTTGATTTTCTAACTAAAGGATAGATGCTAAGCTTTTAGGCCCTTGTCACATTTAAATTTTTTATTTTTTATTTTGCACAATTTAGAGGTGAATCAGTTGAATGAGCTGCCCTATGCGGGTTCGTCACACCAAAGAAGCTCAAGGACCAACTTTTTATGCAATTTTCAAACATTTTGTCTATTGCACTGTGTTTGGGGTGCCATTAAAAATGAATGGTACACAAATGCACATTGCACGTTTAGCTGCAATTTTAGCATGTTTTGGAAGCAGGGGTAGAATTGGCGCGATTCTGCTTTTGTTTCCAAAACATACTCAAATCACAATTTCAAATTGCTAGATGTGAATATGGCCTTATAAATGTGTGTGTACATGGTCATAAGTTAGGAAGGTTTATGAATTAAAAATGTATGTGTATTGTGCTCAGTTATAAAATATTTGGGAAGAAATTCCTGCTGTTTCACAACTGGTTCATGAATAAGCCTTTGAACTTAAGCTGGTCACACAATTGTTAAAAGATTTTAATTTCCAGGATGTGCATTTCCTAATGGTCAGTGTTTCATTTTGGAACATAGGGATGAGAACACAATATCATTTTTTTTTCTCAAACAAAATTCTAACTGTGAAAGTGTTTTTCATTCAGGAAAATTTGAATATATTGTAAGAAACCTGCTTAATACTTCTGAGCCCTGGTTCCCACTGATGCTACTTTGAAATCGTGCTACTTTACTTGAAGTAGCGCAATTTCTAAAGTAGCAAGGTCAGCGCGATTTCAGGTACTACTTGATAGACATTTGTGTGGCTTCATACACAGATGTCTATAGAAATCGCACCTGAAATCGGCAAACGTAGTGCAGGAACTACTTTTGCAAATCGGTGCGGCGCCGCAAAATTGGTGTCGCACCGATTGGAACAGTGCCATTGCCGCCAATAGGCTGCGACTTGTCATGCGATTTGATCTCTCAAATCGCATGACAAATCGCTCCAATGTGAACCTAGGCTGAATGAAATTTTAAGGGCTTTTGAACTAAATGAGTTTAATGGTGGCAAAGGAGAACGTTCTGACAAATTATTTTTCATGAAAGTTTGAATGAAAATCTAACCATGTATGGTTAATTTTTAGAAAATCAGCCCCAATGTGTTATAGCATTATCATCATAATACAATGTACTATGTTGGCACTGTTATAATGTGTAGGCTTGTCACCATCTAAACAGTACCCTAAAAACAGTAACATTTTCACTTCCACTCACAGTAATAATCCACACTAACTGCTTGCAATGAAGTGCTGTGCCCACTGCTAAATGGTGGGCCCCCAATGTAATTTCCTTTGTCAGGCCTGACCCTGGGGCCATGTGATTTGTAGTTTGTTTACTTGTTGTACTAATGCTGAACTACTTGCAGGCAGCTCCTATAAAGTGGTGGATACTCATTGGTTGTACGGATTCACAGCCTGTGCATCCAGGTCTGTGCACCTATCCCTGCATACCTGTCAGCCTTGGCTGTGCAGGTGTATCTGTACACCCAATGCCTCCATTAACCTTAACCACTTCCATACCAGTTAAGTAAAAAATAGCAGGTAATGGCGCCTACTAGAAATAAAGTGTATAAAGGAATGTGCAAATAAATATAAATATAAATGGTGTCTGTCCAAAAGAGTGCTGGTCCTAGTCAAAGTATAACATATATAACACAAAATAAGTTGAATATTAATAATTATGTGATTGAATTAGTATAAATATAAAAATAATTCATAAAAGTCCAATTCCTAGTGATAAAAATTTCCAAAATAGGTGTTGCAAGATGATGATAATAATAATAATCCAAGAAAAGTCCAGTTTTATAAAAATATATATATATTTTCAAGATTGCTTCCGAAAAGTAATGCTATAAGGTGATATGTGCTTCATGCAGGTATAGCCGTCAGTGGATCACTCAGTGCTCTCCCCCAATGGTCCCGCACTCACCGGATCCAACTACCCCTGCAGGGGTAATAGGCTTTCTCAATAAGTCTCCACACTTCAATAAAATCTGCCTGGTTTCCTCACATGGGGTCTATCCAACCATTCAGCCGCTCATAGAGAAGATAGGATGAAACGAAAATGCCCAATAGCGTGATACCGTTTTGTAACAAGTAAAATTTATTCTTGATAAACAATGGGTACTCACAATTTACATGCAGTTAAAAAGCCTTTAGAAAATATGTGCTGTAGCTCTAAGGAAAGTTCGCTCGACCGGTTTCGTCGTTCTGACGTCATCTGGAGCGTGCCTCTCAGCCTTCAGCACTAGCTATTTATAATTGACGTTATGTCGGAAAATGCGGACGTTGTTTTGAAAATTGCGGACGTTGTGTCGACAAAATGTCGAAAAAACGGGTCCGACGTTACGTCGTGAAAACTCCGTTGTTCCGGTATCCTCCATGTTGGAGATTACTACAGACCGTAGTCCTAACACTAGAGGCTCAGTGTTGTAGTCGACATTACGACGGACGTTCTGTCGGGAAAGCAAACCCCCGATCTTACGTCGAAAAAGTTCCTAACTTTCGAGCGTCCTCCATGTTAGAGATTTTTGCAGACCGGAGTCCAGTCTCAAGAGGCTCTGTATTAAAAAGGAGAAAATACGTTCGTTTTCATATCGGGAAAAAACCCGGAAGTTAGATCGAAATATAGTAAAAACTTGATTATTTAGCTGATCTCCATATTACAGCAAGGTGATGTTAATAACATAATCAGATATATATAGGATTGCAAATAGGTGAAAAAAAAAAATATATATATATATATATAAAATATATAAAATATATAAATAGACATTATGGGAAAAAACATTAGTTAATAGAATACAATTAAAATTATAATTATATGAGAAATAGTTGATAGGAAAAAGAGAGGTAGATGTGTATATGTCGATGAGGCAATCCGATGTATTATTATAATTAGATATATGAAAAAATTCCCGTAATAAAAATATTATATAAAATATAAAATTAAAATAAAATATATAAAAATATGGAATATAGTGTAAAATTATTAAAAATTGTTAAAAATTGGTTAAAAAACAATTTAGATCCACATCAATATTCATACCAGACGGTTGGAGGGTGTCTAACGTGTAGATCCACCGGGTTTCATTTTGGGATACTTTTATAGTTTTATTTTCCCCCCTCCAGTGTTCTTTTATTCTGTCTATTCCATAGAAAGTCATGCATCCCGGATCTTTATGATGGTAATCTCTAAAATGTCGAGACACACTATGTTCATGGAACCCTTTTTTAATGTTAGCTATGTGTTCTCTAATCCTGATATGTAGTTCTCTTGTTGTTCTGCCTACATATTGTTTTTGGCATGGGCATTCCAGGACATACGTAACATGTGTACTACTACATGTTATCAGCTCTCTTATTTTATGTGTGGTTCCATTAGTTGTAGATGTGAACTCAGTTTTTTTCTTATTTGTCTTTTTACTAACTCGGCAGGGTAGGCATTTACCACATTTGTGGAAGCCTTTGAGGTTTTTGAAAATTTGGATCTGTTTTGGGGGGTCAATCGCATTGTGGACTAATCGATTTCTTAGATTGGGGGCTTTACGATATATGAAACTCGGTCTGTTCGGTAATAGATTTTTCAGGCTTTTATCAGATTGCAGAATAGGCCAGTTTTTTTTAAATATTTTTTCCACGTCTCTATGTTGTATATTGTATCCAGTCAGGAAGGCTACTTCTGTGGTTTTCCTGTTCGCTTTCTTCCTTTGTGTTCCTGCTATGATGTTGTCTCTGTTCATTTCTTTGACTTTATTTTTCAGAGTTTCTAGATCTCTGCGTTGGTAACCTTTCTCCACAAATTTGTTAATGATTTGTGTAGCTTGTAGTTCGAAATCCTCCTCATTGCTTCAATTTCTGAATATTCTCATAAGTTGTCCTTTAGGGATATTTTGAATCTATTTTTTGTGGTGACAACTGGTTACTGGAATGTAGCTGTTTCTATCTGTTTTTTTGAAAAACGTTCTGGTGTGTATTCTGTTTTCTGCTTTGAATAATTGTAAGTCCTGGTAATCAATGGATTCTACATTCCAAATGCCTGTAAAAGTAATCCCATATATATTGTGGTTGATCTCATCAAAAAACTTCTGTAATTCTGTTTCTGTGCCTCCCCATACTATTAGTATGTCATCTATATACCTTCTGTAGAGTTTCAAAGATGGTCTTTCTGTTCCTTGAATCTGTTCTGCCTCCCAATGATTCAAAAAGATGTTAGCTACACTGGGGGCATACTTGGCCCCCATGGCTACTCCTTTAGTCTGGACAAAATTTTTTCCTTTATTCCAAAAGTAGTTGTGGCTCATAGCTAATGTTAGCCCCTCCAAAATATAGTTTATTTGTTCCTGTTTTAATTTTGAGTCTTTGTGTAAAGCCCATTTTACCCCTTTAATGCCGTCTTCTTGTACTATATTCGTATATAATGAGTTGACATCTATGGTGACGAGAAGGTCCGTGGGTTCTATTTCCAAGTCCACAAGTTCCATTATAAGTTGTCTGCTATCCTTGAGATATGATGGTCCTTCCTTCACTAATGGTTGTAGGAATCCATCAATATAGGCTCCAAGCCTTGAGAAGAGGGAGTCTATGCCACTTATAATTGGTCTTCCTGGTGGGTTTGATTGGTTCTTGTGTATTTTTGGGACATAGTAGATAATAGGTGTTTTTGCCGTTTCTTGGTTTAGATATTTGGCTTCTTTTTTTGTAAGAATGCCCAACTTTTTGCCTTTTTCTATATATACATTTAGTTTCTTTTTGTATTCTTTTTTGGGGTTAGACTTTAATTTTTTGTAGGTGTCTGGTATGTTGAGTATAAAGGGGAAAAGCTGCGCTTAGGATAATCTGATGCAGGGTAATAGGACTTTAGTATGGATGTGTGACTGCAGCCCCCCCTAAATATAACTCCCCAACGGGGGTATATAGGAAAACAAAAAGAGAGAGGTGGTGGGGGTAGTGGCGCTGTCACTATTAGTTGTTTGCTGGCCAATAACCGAACCCACCTGGGTATATGTAGGCTATGATGGGACAACTAATACCCAAAGAATACACATGCGTTCAAAACAACGCGCAGGCAAGAGGATTTTAAGGTGATATTGGATGTGTGTGTATACTGATGGAAATGCTTAGGTAAACCACCAGGGGTGTGATAATAAGATATGCGAGTAAAACAGGTTGAGCTCACTGTGCTACTGGCTAATACAGAGTATACAGTACATACACAAGATATCTAACACAACATCCTAAGTATAATAATATATAATATAAGTTGGAATAAAAGTCCATAAATTAAAATAAAAAAACGTGTGACATAGGTGGTACAGGTGCTCCTATGTGAATGGATGGTACACAGTACAGCCAGTGACTTTCGCAGTGGGTCCGGTGTGTCCCCTTGTGGATCCCCACTCACCAGAAGCACTCACCCCTGCTGGGGTAAAATGCATATAAGTCGGCGCGTTACTGGAGTAACTATGTCACACGTTTTTTTATTTTAATTTATGGACTTTTATTCCAACTTATATTATATATTATTATACTTAGGATGTTGTGTTAGATATCTTGTGTATGTACTGTATACTCTGTATTAGCCAGTAGCACGGTGAGCTCAACCTGTTTTACTCGCATATCTTATTATCACACCCCTGGTGGTTTACCTAAGCATTTCCATCAGTATACACACACATCCAATATCACCTTAAAATCCTCTTGCCTGCGCGTTGTTTTGAACGCATGTGTATTCTTTGGGTATTAGTTGTCCCATCATAGCCTACATATACCCAGGTGGGTTCGGTTATTGGTATGTTGAGTAGTTTTGTCATTTCAGATTCATAATCTGTTTTTCTGAGAATGACTAGACCTCCCCCTTTGTCCGCGGGTCGGATGACAATGTTTTTCTTCTTTTCAAGGTCCCTGATTGTTTTCCATATTTTATTGCGTTTTGATTTGTTTATCTTTAGATTTCTTATATCCTCCTCTACCAATTTTCTGAATACCGTCAAGCTCTCATTTTGCTGATTTTTGGGGTTAAACGTTGAATTGTTTCTTAGATTAGAGTGTTGGTACTGGGTGGTATTTTCATCTTCTTTGTTCTTCTTGTTTGCAAAGAACTTTTTAATGTTTAACTTCCGTACAAATTTGTGCAGATCTATATAGGCTTCGAATTTATCTAATTCTTTATCTGGTGCATATTTAAGCCCTAAGTCTAAAACTCTCATCTCCTCCTCTGTAAAAATTTCGTCACTTAGATTAAAAATTCCTCCTCCTAGTATTCTCTCCTTCTTTTTCTTGCGCCCCCCTCGTTTGCGTATCCTCTTTCCCCTCTTTGGGGTCTGTATATCCGTTCTCTTCTCTCTTCCCAATTGTTGTCTTCTTGTTCCCAATTGTTCCCTCTCGGGTGTCTGTATGTTCTGGTACCCCACCCTTGTTGTTCTCCGTATTGGGGTCTCCTTTGTGGATGCCGGAAAGGTTGCCTCCATCCTTGGGTTCTGAAAGGTCTGTTGTCTTCTCTCATGACTGGTGGTCGACCTCTGTATTCCCTGGGAAAAAAAAATCCTCTATTTTGGGGTCTTCTATATGGAGTTTCCTGTGGGTAATTTCTCAATGGAGAAAATCTATTTCTATGTCGTGGAATTCTTGGTGTGTATGGTGCTTGTGGTCTTCTTTCTTCACTTCGAATTCTTTCCCTCTGTGTTTGTCTTATGGGACTTATTTCCTCTCTTCTCTGCGGTGTTGTAGCATTATTAATGCGTAAAGTTCTGTTTGGTCTAGTTGTTGTTGTTGTGGTTGGTTGCCATATGTTGGTTTCCATGTCTGGAGAATCCTCTCTTGATTCTTCCACCATGGAATTATTCATATAGGTGTCATCAGTTTGCCACTTGTATACCTGTTGGTTCTTGTAGTCCAAAACATCTCTTTTAAATTTTTTCTGTTTTTTCTGTTGAATCTCTTTGTCATATTTTGTAATAATTTCTTGTAGTAGTGCTTCTTTCTCTTTGTATTGTGGTGTATTTGAGAAGGGTAAAAGTTGATCTTTCACATGGAGAATTTCAGATTCTATCATTTTGCCTACATATTGTTTTTGGCATGGGCATTCCAGGACATACATTTTTTGTAGGTGTCTGGTATGTTGAGTAGTTTTGTCATTTCAGATTCATAATCTGTTTTTCTGAGAATGACTAGACCTCCCCCTTTGTCCGCGGGTCGGATGACAATGTTCTTCTTCTTTTTTTTTCTACTTTTACAGGCATTTGGAATGTAGAATCCATTGATTACATGGACTTACAATTATTCAAAGCAGAAAACAGAATACACACCAGAACGTTTTTCAAAAAAACAGATAGAAACAGCTACATTCCAGTAACCAGTTGTCACCACAAAAAATGGATTCAAAATATCCCTAAAGGACAACTTATGAGAATATTCAGAAATTGTAGCAATGAGGAGGATTTCAAACTACAAGCTACACAAATCATTAACAAATTTGTGGAGAAAGGTTACCAACGCAGAGATCTAGAAACTCTGAAAAATAAAGTCAAAGAAATGAACAGAGACAACATCATAGCAGGAACACAAAGGAAGAAAGCGAACAGGAAAACCACAGAAGTAGCCTTCCTGACTGGATACAATATACAACATAGAGACGTGGAAAAAATATTAAAAAAAAACTGGCCTATTCTGCAATCTGATAAAAGCCTGAAAAATCTATTACCGAACAGACCGAGTTTCATATATCGTAAAGCCCCCAATCTAAGAAATCGATTAGTCCACAATGCGATTGACCCCCCAAAACAGATCCAAATTTTCAAAAACCTCAAAGGCTTCCACAAATGTGGTAAATGCCTACCCTGCCGAGTTAGTAAAAAGACAAATAAGAAAAAAACTGAGTTCACATCTACAACTAATGGAACCACACATAAAATAAGAGAGCTGATAACATGTAGTAGTACACATGTTACGTATGTCCTGGAATGCCCATGCCAAAAACAATATGTAGGCAGAACAACAAGAGAACTACATATCAGGATTAGAGAACACATAGCTAACATTAAAAAAGGGTTCCATAAACATAGTGTGTCTCGACATTTTAGAGATTACCATCATAAAGATCCGGGATGCATGACTTTCTATGGAATAGACAGAATAAAAGAACACTGGAGGGGGGAAAATAAAACTATAAAAGTATCCCAAAATGAAACCCGGTGGATCTACACGTTAGACACCCTCCAACCGTCTGGTATGAATATTGATGTGGATCTAAATTGTTTTTTAACCAATTTTTAACAATTTTTAATAATTTTACACTATATTCCATATTTTTATATATTTTATTTTAATTTTATATTTTATATAATATTTTTATTACGGGAATTTTTTCATATATCTAATTATAATAATACATCGGATTGCCTCATCGACATATACACATCTACCTCTCTTTTTCCTATCAACTACTCCTCATATAATTATAATTTTAATTGTATTCTATTAAATGTTTTTTCCCATAATGTCTATTTATATATTTTATATATTTTATATATATATATATATATATATATATATATATTTTTCACCTATTTGCAATCCTATATATATCTGATTATGTTATTAACATCACCTTGCTGTAATATGGAGATCAGCTAAATAATCAAGTTTTTACTATATTTCGATCTAACTTCCGGGTTTTTTCCCGATATGAAAACGAACGTATTTTCTCCTTTTTAATACAGAGCCTCTTGAGACTGGACTCCGGTCTGCAAAAATCTCTAACATGGAGGACGCTCGAAAGTTAGGAACTTTTTCGACGTAAGATCGGGGGTTTGCTTTCCCGACAGAACGTCCGTCGTAGTGTCGACTACAACACTGAGCCTCTAGTGTTAGGACTACGGTCTGTAGTAATCTCCAACATGGAGGATACCGGAACAACGGAGTTTTCACGACGTAACGTCGGACCCGTTTTTTCGACATTTTGTCGACACAACGTCCGCAATTTTCGACACAACGTCTGCATTTTCCGACATAACGTCAATTATAAATAGCTAGTGCTGAAGGCTCAGAGGCACGCTTCAGATGACGTCAGAACGACGAAACCGGTCGAGCGAACTTTCCTTAGAGCTACAGCACATATTTTCTAAAGGCTTTTTAACTGCATGTAAATTGTGAGTACCCATTGTTTATCAAGAATAAATTTTACTTGTTACAAAACGGTATCACGCTATTGGGCATTTTCGTTTCATCCTATCTTCTCTATGAGCGGCTGAATGGTTGGATAGACCCCATGTGAGGAAACCAGGCAGATTTTATTGAAGTGTGGAGACTTATTGAGAAAGCCTATTACCCCTGCAGGGGTAGTTGGATCCGGTGAGTGCGGGACCATTGGGGGAGAGCACTGAGTGATCCACTGACGGCTATACCTGCATGAAGCACATATCACCTTATAGCATTACTTTTCGGAAGCAATCTTGAAAATATATATATATTTTTATAAAACTGGACTTTTCTTGGATTATTATTATTATCATCATTTAATCTTGCAACACCTATTTTGGAAATTTTTATCACTAGGAATTGGACTTTTATGAATTATTTTTATATTTATACTAATTCAATCACATAATTATTAATATTCAACTTATTTTGTGTTATATATGTTATACTTTGACTAGGACCAGCACTCTTTTGGACAGACACCATTTATATTTATATTTATTTGCACATTCCTTTATACACTTTATTTCTAGTAGGCGCCATTACCTGCTATTTTTTACTTAATATTCACTCCCACCTAGGTGGGTTTTTATGTAGGGGCAGCCACTTTAAACTTAATCACCTTTTAATTTTTATTACACCACTTTTTATTTATTTATATTGTCTGTGGCGCAGATTCATCTCTTTTTACCTCACTTCCATACCAGGCACTTACGCCCCTTCTTGCCCAAGCCAATTTTCAGCTTTCTGCGCTGTCGCTGTTTAAATGACAATTGCGCAGTCATGCTACACTGTACCCAAACAGAATTTTGATCATTTTGTTCCCACAAATAGAGATTTCTTTTGGTGGTATTTGATCGCCTCTAGGGTTTTCATTTTTTTCTATACAAATAAAAGACAGATTTAAAAAAAAATAATTAGGTTTTTCTTTTTTTTCTGTTGTAAAATTTTGTAAAAAAGTAAGTTTTCTCCTTCACTGATGGACAATGATAGGGCAGCACTGACGGGCACTGATAAGACAGTACAGATGAGGCGGCGCCAATGAGGTGGCACTGACGGGCACTGACGGGCACTGACGATGGGCACTGATATGCAGCATTGATGGGCACTGGTAGGCAGCACTGTTGGATGGCACTGATATGCAGCACTGATGGGCATTGATAGGCGGCACTTATGAGCACTCATGCGTGGCACTGGTGGGCACTGATTGGCACTGATAGGCGACACTGATGGGCACTGAAAGGCTGCAATGGTGAGTACTTATGGGTGGCATTGATAGGCGGCACTGCTGGGCACTGATGGACACTGATGGGCACTAATGGGCACTGATATTTAGCACTGATGGGTATCCCTGGCAGGGATTTTGAATGGGCACTGGTTGGCAGCTGCCTGGGCATTGATTGGCAGCTGCCTTGGCACCAATTGGCATTCCCTAGTGGTCTAGGGGGCATACCTGGTGGTCCAGTGTGGCAGAAAAGAACAAAGGGGAGATGCCAATTTGGGGTCCCTAGCTTCCAGAGGGACCGGGCCCCTCAGGAAGCATGGGGCCCTTACATCTGTATGGGCTGTACCCCCCTGATGGCGGCCCTGCTGGCAGCTGTACCACTTTCCCACTTGTATCGGTAGTAGTGATGAAATCCTGAAGGTCTTTCTGGTTAGGCCTGCAAATAATCATCTGGGGTAATATGCTGGCCATAGTCTAAAGTTTGTGAAACGGAGGAGTATCTTTCAGCATACCTTAGAGATAGCTTTTTAAGATGATGGTTAAAGGGGATCTTGAGAAAGTTTTCGAACAGCCACATCCACCCACTGTGACATTTTTTCCTGTATCTCTTCCTCTAACTGAACCGGAATATATGGCCATAATGTTAAGCTACTTTCTTTATAAGAATTAGTAATAGACAGGCGTGGCGCTGCACTGGCAGACAGTTCAATCTTCACGCTAGTAGCTTGCAGGGGAAGAATATCATCTTCCTCCAAATCACATGCCTGCTCTTCCTCACTATTAGTCCACTTCCCAGTCCATAATAAATTACCTGAAAACAGCTTAGAGATCTTATTGGATGAAATGTCAGAATCAGAGATAGTAAGAGCACTCTTCTGCTGGGAGCAGATTGCACTTTGTACTGTCATCAACTGGCAAAGCAACCTTATCCCCATTACTGGCCACAGGCATCACAGCTCCCACTTGCACACCGCTACCACCCATTTCAGGCTTACCTGACTCCGGCATCTTTCCCCCAGCGAGTTCCATCATCAAGGAAAGCAGTTGGACCCACTCAGACCAGGGCCAATACCTGGAGCATAGCTCTTCCAATCCGACATGGTATCTCCAAGCTGCACCATCTTTTCCACCCAACAATCGAATACATGTGGCAATACTTCCTGTAAAGGTCACCACCGTTTACGACCTTCCATCCACCCACAACAAGCTTATCCGACACACCAACAAATCGGCAGACATGATCCATTCCATTTCCCAGAATAACGAGACTGACCGCTCTGTTCTCTAGTTCCAAAATGAAAGAATACTTTATTGGTTTCTTAGCTTGCTTATATATCCAGTACAGCATATTAAAGTTGTAACGGTCACCACCGCTTACAACCTTCCATCCAACCACGACAAGCTTATCTGACACACTCCGACAATATTGCATACACGATCCATATCCTTTCCCAGAATAAGACGAGACAGAGCTCCGTTCTTGCTTCCAAAGATATGACAATTTATTAGTATTTTCTCAGCTTCTTATACAGTCTCAAGCATAATGCAGTTAATCACAGGACAATGCAATCTCCACCCTCCTTCACACCATGGGGGGCTTCAATCACACTCTAAGAGGCATTCAGGTAAGCTAACCATGTAGACCGGTCGGCACCGCATCTTCAATAGGGTTCAATTAACCTTGAATAATAACACAGACATCTAGTTGAATAAGTTATCTATACAGCTTTATCACACAATGGCAGAGGCTTGTGAGAGTGGGTGCAATCCACACCTATAGATATTTCAATAGCCTATTATACAAAAGGTATGACTCACTGGCTGATCTGGTCATGTCATCATGACTCCTTGTGATATCTCAGTCCAGAAATATGAATGAATGAATGAATGAATGAATGAATGAATGAATGAAAAACTTATATAGCGCGGCACATGCGAACTGAATCGCCTCTGGGCGCTTGTTGTTCCTGTCTCCTTTGATATCAAAAGAGATGAGTCTTGATCTTTCTCCTGAAGGCTAAGTGATTCGCCTCCAACCGAATGCTGGTTGGTAAAGCGTTCCATAGTCTGGGGCCTTGGACGGCGAATCTTCTTTCTCCTTTGGACTTGTAGTTGGCTTTTGGGATCTGTAGTAGGTTCTGATTGGTGGATCGCAGGATGCGATTGGGATTGTGAGCTTTTATTTTATCGCATAGATATTGGGGGGCATTCCCATGGACACATCTATGCGTTAGACAGAGAGCTTTAAAAGCAATCCTGTCTTTGACTGGTAACCAGTGAAGGGATCTCAGTGAAGGTGAGATGGATTCCCAGGGTTTTTTTCCAGTCACAAGTCTGGCGGCCGTATTTTGAACGACTTGCAGACGAGCGATTTGGTATTTGGGGAGTCCGAGGTAAAGGGCATTTGCATAATCCAATCTGGAGTTCACAATTGCTCCCACCACGACCGCTAAATCTTCTTTGGGGATGAAAGGGGTAAGTCTACGTAGTAGGCGCAGCAGATGGTGGGATCCGCTGACTACTGACCCTATTTGTGCGTCCATTGTCATATAGGAGTCAAAGATGACCCCGAGACTTTTGACTTTGGCGCTAGGGGTGATGATTTTGCCCAGAATGGGCGGGGGTGTCCAGATTGTTGCAGGTTGATTCCTTTGTTTGGCGTGAAACAGAAGAAGTTCTGTTTTCGCTCCGTTGAGTTTAAGATAACTCTTTGTCATCCAGTCCTCTATCAAAGAGAGGCATGTCTCTAGATTGAGGCGGTGATCCTTTTTATTGCAAATGCGGAAATACAGTTGCGTGTCGTCTGCGTATGAGTGGTAGAGCAGTTTTTGGCTGCTGATAATCTCAAAAAGAGGACGAAGATATATGTTAAACAACACTGGTGACAGAGGCGATCCTTGAGGGACTCCGCATGTTACTGTGCGTTTCTCAGATGTGAAAGGTCCTAACTTCACTGTTTGCGATCGGTTTTCCAGAAAAGAGGAGAACCAAGATAAATCGCTCTCTGCGACTCTAGCTACTTTAGCAAGCCGCGTGAGTAACAGTTTGTGGTCTACAGTGTCGAAAGCTGCACTTAGGTCCAACAGAACTAGAAGACAGGATTCTCCTTCGTCTGCGGCCTCGAGAGCATCGTCCCATACTTTGAGCAGCGCGGTTTCAGTCCCGTGTCCAGGACGGAAGCCTGATTGCAATGGGTCGAGTAGTTTGTGGGTATCTAGATGCTGTTGCAGCTGTTGTACCACTACTTTCTCCATTACTTTTGAAAGTACATTGAGGCTTGTTATGGGACGGCGGTGGAGTGGGTCCTTGGGGTCAAGGGAGGGTTTCTTGAGGATGGGTTGGATTATACCCTCTTTCAACTGTGAGGGTACTATGCCCTCCAAGAAAGACTGGTTGATAAGCTGCGTGATGGGAGGAGCCAGGATATAGTCGCATTCCTTCAGCAGTTTAGTGGGGATAATGTCATTTGGTGACGTGCTATTGCGCAAAGCCCCAATGACATTCTTAGTGGTCTCAATGGAGATGGGTTCCAGGGTGAACTTACCTGATATAGGAGAATTACTATGGGTGTTGTGTGAGAGGCTGCAGGGGGGGCTGAGGGGGTTTTTTTTTTTGCTGAATGCTTTCTCGGATTGCCTCGATTTTATTAATGAAGCAATCCGATAGTTCATTGCAAAATTCTTGTGTGTCTGTATTGGGGGCTTCAATACATCCTGGTTTCATGGTCTGAGTGACCATCTTGAAGAGTTTGCGGGGGCGGTTTATGGCGCTGTTGATAGCCTCCGAAAAATAATTCTTCTTGGCTTGGAAAATTCCTTTGTGGTATTTTCTTGTCGCTGCCTTGTAGATGGACAGGTTTAGTTCTGAAGAACATCTTTTCCAGGCAGATTCTGCCCTTCTGCGTTCTTGCTTCAGTAACGACAGCTGGTTGTTAAACCAGCTGCGGTTGTTTTTCCGGATGCAGGTTTTGCGTTTCGGCGCTACCAAGTCGGCTGACTGTAGCATGGCCGAATTTATGGCATCCAGTGTTTCACCGGCCGTTTGATGCGGCTGAATTGTTTCTATTTTTTCCCTTAAAGTGGTTTTGAAGAGTTCCGAGTGGAGCTTCTTCTGACATCTAGTCCAGTGTGTTGTCACTGGATTTGATGTTTTTGTTGCGGGGGGAATTGTGGAAATAATGAATTTAATTGCATGGTGGTCTGTCCATGGCAACTTTTCATTTTCCAAAATTTTTATTTCCAGAGCTTGCCTGAAAATAAGATCAAGTGTGTGACCTGAAGCATGTGTGGATCCACATACTAGTTGCTGCGCCCCTAAATCTACCAAGTGGTTGATACAGGCGTCGGCAATGGGGTCTTGTGCGGAATTGGCCCAGAGGTTGAAATCCCCGAGCAGCAAAAAATGTTTGCTGTTGAGGGTGTAAGTGGAGAAGAAATCCGTCCATGATGATAGCAGCTGCGATTTTGGGCCGGGCGGCCTATAGCAGAGCAAAATATGGATGGTCTCTTTTGAATTTGTTTGCAGTTGTAGCGTAAGGGTTTCCATGAATGGAAGAGGATTTTGAAGGATTGGTTTGGTGATTGCAAGCTGAGTTTTGCAAATCACCGCCAGGCCTCCTCCTCTTTGCCCTATTCTGTTTTCCGTTATGATACGGTAGTTTTCTGGCACCAGTTCTCCTAGAATGGTGTTACAGTCGGCTGCGAGCCAGCTCTCTGTAATGAAGAGACAGTCTAGATCGTGTTGTAGAATGAAATCATGGATTTCAAGTCGGTGTTTGACTGCCGATCTTGTGTTGATCAGAGCACATGAAATGCGCTTAGGTTGGGGTAAACGGCTAAAACTTTTGACTGTCGATCGTCGATCGATCCTCAAAAGTTGCTCAATTCTTAGGGTCTTTTTGGTGATGGCTGGTAGTATGGCGGTAAAACGCCTCAGATCCCAAATGGTTTCTGCAGAGTACCGCAGATTAGCCATGGTAGCCATTCACCGGGGGAAAAAGTCGTTTTTTATGGTGGCGATGAAGAGAGGATTCGGTGAATCCTCCCGGCTTGGTCCAGAGGAAGGCAAAAAAAACCCTAACCGTTGCTATGCCAATTTGCTTGGGTAGGGGAAAAAAATTCCTTCCTGATCCCTGAGAGGCGATCGGGCAAAACCCCTGGATCAAGTGCTATTGAGTTGTACACAAGGGGGGGGGGGGGGGGGGTGGGGGGGGGGGAGAGAGCTGACACTGCTGCTGGGGTGTACCAAGATGGCCGCCAGCCAGGAGCAGGACCTGGGACCCAGGCTGGTGTGTGGCCAGCTGGGTGAGTTGGTGAGGCGGGGGTGGGGGGACAAGTTGTTAAGCTAGGGGTGGATGAGTCCTACAGGGGCTGGGGGTGAACTCTTGGGCGGTTATAGGTGATATTACTGGCGAGAGAGCGGGGCGCCGCTAGGCCGCGGATGAAGCCGCGGCCTTTCCTGAGATGCGGCGGCCGCGAATCAGCAGTGGCTGGCGCGGTTCCGGGGAAAAAACGGGGAAATATCGGGGGATAGAGGCGGGGAGATGCCGGGGGAGGGTTGCTTGACTGGTGGGTGGTAAGGGTAGGTGAGAAAGGCCCCAGCAATCTGGTGGCTTGTCCTGAAAAGGACGGCCGTCAGTCGGTTCCAGGGGAGGTAGAACAGAAAAAAATAGTGCCTACCTGGGGAGGATGTCTGGAGAAGGGAGAAGGGGGGCTCAGGAGGAGAGAAAAAGATTCGCTTAAGGGGTGAAACTTCAGAGTCAAGGCTTGGCCAGAGCTGGAGCACGGCTGCAGGGCTGGGAGGGACACTGCCTATCTGCCTCCTACGCCTGCCTGGAGCTATGGCCCACACGCTCCTACTCCTAGGAGACGTGCGCCGCAGTGAACTCCTGATGCTAATCCGTCTGCCTCACTGCTGCCACCTAGAGAAATATGAAGTATTAATAATGTCCCATCACATGTAATATATGAATTATGATTCACTCACTATTAGCCACCCTACACCCAAAAGGGCACAGGGTGGATTTCGACCCAAGAGTTATTGTTGCTGCTGGCACAGGAGTATCTCTCATCCTTCCAACGTCTCTGGGTGTCACGGGCCATTCTGTTACAAAAGTTAATCACAGGACAATGCAATCTCCGCCCCCCTCATCACACACTATGGCTAGTTACTATGCAGACATTTCGGCACCGATACTGACGAGACCTATCACATTCCTTTATCAATGGAATTTAAACAAAATACAATCACACAATGTTTTGACCTCAACCCACATATTTAGACAGACGTACTGTCTCCGGTGAATGGTCTTAACACCTGGGCGTCAATACATATCTTTACTAACATAATTGACATGCTAATTCAATACATCTGAAGAGAGACGTGTGATCTTGAATACCCAATCTTTTAAGTGTAAACACAGGGCTTTAAACAGTTTAATCACACAATGAAAAGGTCTGCCAGGAGCAGACCTCACTTAGCATTTCAACAGCCTATTACACAGAGGGATGAGTTATTGTCTTGTTGACCTGGTCAAGTCAACATAACTCACTTGTAATATTCCAGTATCCTGCAATATGAAGTATCAATAATGTCCCATCTCATGTAATACATGAAGTATGATTTTATTAGCCACTCTACGCCCAAAAGGGCACAGGGTGGACTTAGACCCAGGAGTTAAATAATGCCGATGGCCCAGGAGTATCTCTCATCCTTCCATGTCTCTGGTTGTCACGGTTCATCCCGTTACATCTCTCCCCTTTCAGTGGGAGACGGACACAGGAGGGAACCCCAAACGGGTTGACTCCGAAGTCAGTCAGTAGTTCCAGTCCTTCAATGCTGGTATCCATACCGTACCCCAAATAAATGGCTCCAAACTGAGCATTACTCACCCCGCCAACCTCTGCCTCTCTCAGAGAACACGCCTGCCGCTGGGGAGAGTCCTGGACTGGCCCTTCTCCCTGGAGTCCTTACAGCCGCTGAAGAGAAGACAGGGTGGCTGGGCTCAGTCCATCATGCTGTTGGGGATCTGGGCCAACTGGCCCCCATTCCTGGGGTATACCAGTGGAGACTGAAGTCCCACCCACTGGTGTTAGGTGAAAATCCCCCGGTGCTTGCAAAGCAAAGCCGACATCCTCCTGTCCCAGTCCTGTACCATTTTCTGGGGTTGTGTCAGTGGAGACCGAAGTCCCATCCACTACCACAGGGACCCCCTCTTCCGTTAGTGGAGAGCAGAGGTCCGTGACCCTCTGTTCTGTTGCCAGCTCTTCCGCTGGGTTGCTGCGAGTGGAGACCACAGTCCCATCCACTATCACAGGAACTCCCCCTCCTGCTATTTGAGGACAGAGACTTGTGGCACTCTGCTCTGTTGCCAGCTCTTCTGCTGGGTTGCTGTGAGTGGAGACCACAGTCCCATCCACTGCCACAGGGACTCCCTCTTCTGCTAGTTGGGAGCAGAGGCCTGGGGCACTCTGCTCTGTGGCCAGTGATTCAGCTGGGGGTAAAAGCTTTACCACCTCAGCTCAGGGCCGTCTTTCTGAGCGGGCACACCTGGGCACAGCCTGGGGGCCCCACGTTCTCTGCACTGATATGCAGACATCGGATTCGGGACAGTGGCCAGCGAGGAAGGAGAACAGGTCCGCCCCCTCCCTGACCACCAAAGAGATGAATAGGAGCGAGGGCTGCCGCCCCCCCCCCCCCACGCTCCCAGAACTTGGACTCCTCCACAGTCTGCCTCTCTGCTCCAGGAACCGTGCGCCAGGCTGGCTGGGACTGGAGCCAGGAAGAAAATAACATGCGGGAGACGGAGGCTAGGAGTCACTGAAAGGAGCAGAGCAGCGAGCACACCCCTCGGTCGAATCTAGAGGGAGACTCGGTGCTACCACACTGCTGGCCATCAGGTACCTGGCTGCTGTTTATACATGCTCAGACGCTGGGGTGAGCAGAGGAGGGACACCCCCCCTCCTCTGCCTCTCACACCCTCTCCTCTGCCTCTCACACCCCCCTCCTCTGCCTCTCACACCCCCCTCCTCTGCCTCTCAGACCCTCCTATTCAGACCCCCCTCCTCTGCCTCTCACACCCCCCTCCTCTGCCTCTCAGACCCCCCTATTCAGACCCCCCTCCTCTGTCTCTCAGACCCTCCTTTTCAGACCCCCCTCCTCTGTCTCTCACACCCCCCTCCTCTGTCTCTCACACCCCCCTCCTCTGTCTCTCACACCCCCCTCCTCTGTCTCTCACCCCCCCCCTCCTCTGTCTCTCACACCCCCCCTCCTCTGTCTCTCACACCCCCTCCTCCTCTGTCTCTCACACCTCCCCTCCTCTGTCTCTCACACCCCCCCTCCTCTATCTCTCACACCCCCCCCTCCTCTGTCTCTCACACCCCCCCTCCTCTGTCTCTCACACCCCCCCTCCTCTGTTTCTCACACCCCCCCTCCTCTGTCTCTCACACCCCCCTCCTCTGTGTCTCACACCCCCCTCCCTGCCTCTCACACTCCCCTCCTCTGCCTCTCACACCCCCCACTCTGCCTCTCACACCCCCCTCTCTGCCTCTCACACTCCCCTCCTCTGCCTCTCACGCCCCCCTCCTCTGCTTCTCACACCTCCCTCCTCTGCCTCTCACGCCCCCCTCCTCTGCCTCTCACACCCCTCCTCCTCTGGAAAGTGACACGCTGAATCTGGTGGCAGGGGACTGGTGGCAAGTGATACGCTGAATCTGGTGGCAGGGGACGGGTGGCAAGTGACACGCTGAATCTGGTGGCAGGGGACGGGTGGCAAGTGACACGCTGAATCTGGTGGCAGGGGACAGGTGGCAAGTGACAAGCGGAATCTGGTGGCAGGGGACAGGTGGCAAGTGACACGCGGAATCTGGTGGCAGGGGACAGGTGGCAAGTGACACGCTGACACAAGTGACACGCTGTAGAGTAGGTGCATAAATTGGGGCTTGTAGGGGCCCCATAGCATTACTTTGCCCAGGGGCCCATGATGCTTTTAAAATGGCCCTGCCTCAGCTTGTTGCTGGAGAGAGGGGCCAACCGCCCCGGCTCTCTGGAACTCCACACCATCCGCTTCGGCTTTAGGGATGGCAATCTCCATATTTTCCACTGCTGATTCATCAGCCAGGATTTCACAGTTGTCATCTGAACTTTCCTCATAGTCCCAGGCAGCGGGAGCCCCACCCTGCTGCTGAGCAGAGTCCAGCAGCTGTCTGTAGGCAACCTCCAGCTCCCATTCCTGAATGGCCAGAAATTCCAAATCTTCCTGTAACCAGTGGCCTCCTGAGATATTCAATTTTTCCTCTCTGTGCTCCATTATGTCCTCCAAGCGCCACTCCTGATCATCTCCAAAGTCGGGATCACTGGACATCCTCCAATACAACAATCCCAGGCCATCATAGTCATAGCCTTCTGTGGGGCTGTCATCCGCTGACCATGGGCACTCTTGGGCTACATACCACCGGAGGGCTCTGTAGCTCTTGTCCAGCTGCATCTCTGCCCAGATCAGCCTGCTTAACTCAGCTGTCCAATTCTGCTTCGGTTCTTCCCCCAACAACAGCATTCATAGGTCATACTGCGGCCAGTACCTTGCATAGATGGAGGGCAGGACCTTTCCTTGGTGTTGCTGCTACAGAGCTAGCGCTTCCTTCCAGAGTTGGCAACAAATCACATCCGACCATCCCAGCAGGGCCTTCTCTGATACTGGTCCTCTGTGCTGTATCCGCATCTCTTGTTACCCTTTTTAGGAATTCCTCTTCCAAGGAGACTGGTATCTGTACCTCTCCCTTCTCTTCAGTTGGTGCTGCTGTGACTTCTGCTGCTGCAGCACCTTTTTGCTTTAGCAAGGTGGCATCCACAGCCGCTATAACCCGGTCTATGATCTCCGGTGGAGGATTAGGACCATACTGTGCCAGTCCACGTCTAACAGCCCGATCAAAAAACTTTTCCTCGGGGGTCCTGTCTGTTACACAGGGCCTCTCAGCTCTATCCATTTCGACAAGTTCTGCGATAATGAACCTTTTCTTACGGTTGCTGGCCGGTCTGCCCCGGCTCTCCAGTAAGTCCTTGAGGGTAGAGAGCTTCATCCATTCATAGCGTGTCTCCATTGTCCTGTGCCCTTGTAGCAGTCCTTCTGGTGATGGAATCATCCCACTGCTGTGCCACCAATGTAACGGTCACCACCGTTTACGACCTTCCATCCACCCACGACAAGCTTATCCGACACACCAACAAATCGGCAGACATGATCCATTCCATTTCCCAGAATAACGAGACTGACCGCTCTGTTCTCTAGTTCCAAAATGAAAGAATACTTTATTGGTTTCTTAGCTTGCTTATATATCCAGTACAGCATATTACACAGAGGGGTGAGTCACTGTCTTGTTGACCTGGTCAAGTCAACATAGCCCACTTGTAATATTCCAGTATCCTGCAATATGAAGTATCAATAATGTCCCATCTCATGTAATACATGAAGTATGATTTTATTAGCCACCCTACGCCCAAAAGGGCACAGGGTGGACTTAGACCCAGGAGTTAAATAATGCCAATGGCCCAGGAGTATCTCTCATCCTTCCATGTCTCTGGTTGTCACGGTTCATCGCGTTACATCTCTTCCCTTTCAGTGGGAGACGGACACAGGAAGGAACCCCAAACGGGTTGACTCCGAAGTCAGTCAGTAGTTCCAGTCCTTCAATGCTGGTATCCATACCGTACCCCAAATAAATGGCTCCAAACTGAGCATTACTCACCCCGCCAACCTCGGCCTCTCTCAGAGAACACGCCTGCCGCTGGGGAGAGTCCTGGACTGGCCCTTCTCCCTGGAGTCCTTACAGCCGCTGAAGAGAAGACAGGGTGGCTGGGCTCAGTCCATCATGCTGTTGGGGATCTGGGCCAACTGGAGTTATTAGTGCCACTGGCCCAGGAGTATCTCTCATCCTTCCAACGTCTGTGGTTGTCACGGTTCATTCCGCTACACTTCCTTATCCTCCTCTGCAGAGAGGAGTCTCCTCCCCATGCCAAAGGATTGGTGCACACTGCACAAACATTCTGGAAAGTTCAGTGCCCGCCTCCTTCTCTTTGTGGCACGCCAGAACCTTAATGGAATTCATTTTAACTCATGCAGCACTGGTGTAAAGAGACAAAAGACCAGTCTGCCACTCTCTCATGAGCAATGAGAAATGTTGTGCTTTGCACATTGGTGGAAAGCACAATAACACAGTCTATACCAGTGTTTCTCAACTCCAGTCCTCAAGGCGCCCCAACAGGTCATGTTGTCAGGGTTTCCCTCAGATGAAACAGCTGTGGTAATTACTATGGCAGTGAAAGTGCTCAAATCACCTGTGCAAAATAATGTAAAGCCTGAAAGCATGACCTGTTGGGGTGCCTTGAGGACTGGAGTTGAGAAACACTGGTCTATACACAGTCAAGATGTTACTTGCCACCAATCCCACGGATCCAGAGGAAATCCCAATGTAGCCGGTTGCTAGGGGCGACTGATGCAGAAATAACACCTTTGCCCCACATTGGGCACCAAATGTAGCATGGTCCCTGACCCTAGAGGCCTATTGGTGACCTCCAGAGTCAGGGAGAGCTGACATCCTTCTTTGTAAAGTGGGTTACCAGACATGGTGGGTGTGGTGCAAGTAGAAATGCTGGGCGCCAGTCACTTTTTGAATGCGTACAAGAGATTTATTGTCTCCTAACAGAACAGTGGGAGAGAGGGTTAGGTTCAGGACACCCTTGAGTAAATGCAATGCTAATCGGCAGGCTCCGAGACTTCTATAAGTAGACAGCTATACAGTGGAAGGCCTCCAGCCGGATAACACTTCTGTATAGGTAGGACCGCTGTCTCCTATGGCAACTAATCTTGCAACAGTAAGTAAAAGGTTGCAAGATTAGTTGCTGAATGTAACTCTTGATAACACAAAACAGTCCGTTTCTTATCTCACAGTATCTCACTGTAGCTCTTCACTCACTGAGCTTCCAGTTACATAGTTACATAGTTAGTCAGGTTGAAAAAAGACACAAGTCCATCCAGTTCAACCATAAAAAATAAATAAACAAACAAAATAAAACACAATACAATCCCATACACCCAACTCCATACCCACAGTCTCTCTCTATACTTTTGTCAGGGCTATGCTCAGCCCTTCCCTCTCTGAGCTGGCAGCTCAGCTGTTAGCTGATTGCCAGTTCCTATCTCTCCACAGTGACTCACCTGTTGATCCTGCTCGTTAGTCCTGCCTACCTAAGCCTTCCAGCTCAGTTGCTCTCTGTCTTCGCCTTGGTCAACATCACAATCTCCTGCGTTCCTGTTGAAGCTTTTCTTGGCTGATGTCCCTTCTAGCTCCAGACCCTGCTTGCTGTTCAACTACGTGTATCTCTGGCTCTCTTACTTTGGCTTAGCTGACTATCACATCCGGTTGCTGAACTCTGGCTATGTTTTGACTACGCTTATTCTGTTTATCTTTTTATTATTAGTATTATTAAACAAGTGTGATTTACCTTTACTTCTGTCTCAGTCTGATTCATGGGTTTTGACATCTACCAGATCCTAGTCGTCACTGGATCTCTGAGCTCTTCCATAGCCATCCCGATGTATACTCCTCAAGCGTCACCCCTGTTATCCTACTGGGTCCCTGGCTTGGCACTTGCTGAAGCTTTCCCACTTCTTCACCGTCCTCGGTTGGTGAGAAGACCGCACTGGTACTTGCTCAAGCTTACTCACTGTAGTCTCTGGTAGTAAGATAGATGGTCACTTAGTTGCGACACCTTCCCTTCTACCTCCGACCACAACTGTTCCCCATCCGGCTGAACCTTCTTAACTTTGTTGGACTCCAATCCTGTAGTCCCAACCCTACGCTGCTTCTCCTGCTCCTGTATAGGCCTCAGGTAGCCTAGCAGCCAGGTGTCCCCTAAGGACCTCAGGCTTCCGGCCTAGCAGCCCCGGGTGACATAACCCACATCCACCTAGACAGCCATCCAGGTGGCACAGAAGCCCGATTACCTGACTCCACCCAAATAAATAGTCTCTCCCAGCAGGCCAAGGGACTAAAGAAAGCCCTGCCAATTGGCTGAGACACCTCATCCATTCATGCTCTGACCTTGCAAAACCCCTTGTCATTCTAATGTCGCCAGTCACAGCGCCATCAAGTGACAAAAGAGAATAGGTGCAGCAACTCCAGAATTAAAGGGGAATCAATTGATCTTCTATCAATCAGCCAGGAAAAATACCACCTGGCAAACTAAATTTATTAGCAACCCTGCCTAAACACCAGACTGAACCACAATGTATGTCTATGGTCGGGGAGATGTTAATGGGTGACTAGTCTGCTCATATCAGCTTACATCCAAATCTGTTTATGTCTTCATAAAAAATGGAAGGTTTGCATTCTTCTGTTATATATAAAAACAGACGTCTGTTGTGGCCTAACGCACACTGGGAGTTGAGGCCCTGGCACATGAGACCCTGACGTTTAGGTGTGGGTAGAAGGCACAGGTGCCTCATCCAGCTGGCAGCCTGTAAAAGTCTGACAGGCAGACGGTTACTGAAGCTGGATGGGGCACTAAGCAGTACCAACATTTATAACATTATGAGCTCAGGGATGAATGCTCGGAAAACACGCAGTTTGCATTCTGGGCAATCCTCTCTGGGCACATGCATTGTCCTGCCTGTAGCAGGGCTGGACAATGCACCTGTGCCCTCTGCCCACACTTAAATGCCTAAGTCTCATGCATTGGGGCAAATGTCTGTTCTGTTTACATCCGTTTTTGGACAAGAAACATATTTCGTTTTGTTTAGGCCTCTTGCTCACGGGCCAGCTGTGCCCATTCAGCTGTAGCCCTATTTCATCTGCCCAGGCAGTCCAGGTGCAGCATGCAGCCTGTGCGCCTCTGTGCTCATTTATGGCGGTGCTATCATAAACACCAATACAGCACACAAGCTTTGTCAAAACTAGATAATTTTCCACAGAGGCGCCCAGCTATTCATATTAATTATAGGCTGTATACAGCACCTGGGCTGAGGAAATATGTGAGCAGTGGCACTAAACAGGGTCAGGTGGTCTGTGCACAAGAGGCCTTAAACTTCTGTTCTTTATTTTCTTCAACAACTAAAAAAGATGGACATGATAAATGGATGTATACTGAGGTAAGCTAAACTAAAAGTAAATGTACAAACTGAGGTAAACTGAACTGATTGAGGATGTGTAAACTGAGGTAAACTAAAATGACTGATGATGTACAAAGTCAAACTGAGGTAAACTGAAATGACTGAGGTTGTACAAACTGAGGTAAACTGAACTCAAAGCGGATATACAAACTGAGGAAAACTGAACTAAATGCCAACTAACAAACAGAGGTAAACTGAATTGACCATGGATATATAAACAGGTTCACTGAACTAAATGCCATTTAAGGTAAACTGAACTAAAATGCCTCATGCACACTGGACGTTTTTTGCACCTGCATCTAGGGGTGTCCGTAATTTTTTTTCCTGCCTCTAAACTCCCCTGTATATTATCCTACGTGTCCATCCACACACAGGGGTTGATTTACTAAAGGCAAACATACCATGCTCGTTGCAAAGTACAGAGATTAATAAATGAGGTAAAGTTTCACTTTGCAAAGAATACCAAATATCGTGCAAGGAAAGAAAAAAAAAATCTATTTTTGCTTCCAGATAATTAGAGGATGGAAGTCAGCAGAGCTTCTACTCATTTACTAAGCTCTGGGGCAACTACACTTTGTAGAGTGCAACTGCATTTTGCACAGTCTCTTTGGCTTTAGTAAATCAACCCCATTGGCAACGTTCCATGGCAGGAAAAAAAAACAAAAAACAGAGCAGGTGCGTAAAGCATATAAACTGAACTGAATGTGGACGTACAAACTGAGGTCCACTGAATAAAATGCTGATGTACAAACTGAGCTAAACTAAACTAAAACTTAATATACAAACTGAGGCAAACTGAACTAAAAGCAGATGTACAAACTGAGGTCCACTGATCTTAATTCTGATGAAGAAACAGGTTTACTGAATTGATCCAGGACATGCAAACTGAGGTAACCCTAAGGCTACTTTCACACTGACAGCACCGGCGGTTAGCGGTAAAGCTCTGCTCGTTTTAGTGACGTTTTACCACTGTTTAACAACTTCTCTATCTGGCCATAGTCAAATAATGTCCACAGATGGGATCTCCCATCCTGGTTGGAAGTCATATGCTGTCCTGGGCTTCCCGGCCGTCTAGGGGGCACGCGTGCCCGCGGCATCGATCGGGACCCGGTGCACGTGCCAGATGGCCGTGATGTCCGCTGGGCATCCGCGATTGCCTGTGATTACAGCAGGACCATGGATCTGTGTGTGTAAACACACAGATCCACCTCCTGTCAGAGGTTAGGAGACTGATGTGTGTTCCCAGTACAGAGGAACACAGATCGGTCTCCTCCTCTTGTGAGTCCCCTCCCCCTAGGGGACCCCCCTAGTTAGAATCACTCCCTAGGGAACATATTTAACCCCTTCAGCGCCCCCTAGTGTTAACCCCTTCCCTGCCAGTCACATTTATACAGTAATCAGTGTAGTTTTATAGCACTAATCTCTGTATAAATGTGAATGGTCCCAAAAATTGGTCAAAAGTGTCCGATATGTCTGTCGCAATGTCACGGTCACAATAAAAATCGCAGATCGCCACCATTACTAGTAAAAAAAAAATGCCATAAATCTATCCCCTATTTTGCAGACGCTATAACTTTTGCGCAAACCAATCAATATTTTTTTTACCAAAAAAATGTAGGAGAATACATATCGGCCGATCACAAAAAATTGTGATATTTATTAAATAAAAAAGTGAAAATGATTGTGTTTTTTTCAAAATTGTCACTCTTCGTTTGTTTATAGTGCAAACAAATAAAAAGGTGATCAAATACCACTGAACGAAAGCTCTATTCGCGGGGAAAAAAGGACGTCAATTTTGTTTGGGAGCCATGTCACATGACTGCGTAAATCTCATTCAAAGTGCAACAGCGCTGAAAACTAAAAATTGGTCTGGGCAGGAAAAGGGTGAAAATGCCCTGTATTGAAGTGGTTAAGCGGCACTTTTGTGAAGTTTTTCGGCTGCTAGTGGGGCACATTTAACCCCAAAGAAGGGTTTAAAAACTCCTGTGTTGCAACGCTTCCAAAGCACTTTTCAGGTGCTTTGGATGCGCTGCCCATTCATTGCAATGGACAGGGGTGTTTTGGAAACGCTGTATACAGCCATCTCAAACCGCCCCAAAGATGTTGCTTGCAGGAGTTTTTCTAGCGCACCAACCGGATAAAGGCACCCATTGTAATGAATGGGAGGACGTTTTCAGAGGCTTTACATGTGCTATTTCTAGTGCTAAAACACCTGAAAACTGCCTCAGCGTGAAAGGGGTCTAACTGATTGTGGTTGTACAAATTGAGGTAAACTGAACTGATTGAGATTGTTCAAACTGAAGTAAACTAAGCTCATACCTCCCAACTTTTTGAGATGAAAACGAGGGACGCCTAGTAGCAAAAGTATGTAGGCCTAGGACACATCCCTTGTAACACCCCCTAAAAGGGAAATTATATAAAAAAAAAAGAGGAGTATGTTCATATTCTGAAACTTCCCTCCAACCACTTTGCATATTCCAACTACTTTGCATATTACTTTATACAGTATCTCATAAAAGTGAGTACACCCCTTCACATTTTTGTAAATATTTTATTTGACAACACTGCAGACATTACACTTTACTACAATGTAATATAGTGTATGTACAGCTTGTATAACAGTGTAAATGTTCTGTCCCCTCAAAATAACTCAACACACAGCCATTAATGTCTAAACCGCTGGCAACAAAAGTGAGTACACCCCTAAGTAAAAACTTCTGAATTGGACCCAATTACACATTTCCCTGGTGTTATATGACTCATTAGTGTTAAAAGGTCTCAGGTGTTATCGCTTTTACTCTCTCATACTGGTCACTGAAAGTTCAAAATGGCACCTCATTGCAAAGAACTCTCTTTGGATCTGAAAAAAAATAATTGTTGCTCCACATAAAGATGGCATAGGCCAGTGTTTTTCAACTCCAGTCCTCAAGGCACACCAACAGGTCAAGTTTTCAGGATTTCCCTCAGATGAAATGGCTGTGGTGATTACTAAGGCAGTGAAACTGATCAAATCACCTGTGCAAAATAATGGAAAGCCTGAAAACATGACCTGTTGGTGTGCCTTGAGGACTGGAGTTGAAAAACACTGGCATAGGCTATAAGAAGATTGCCAAGACCCTGAAACTGAGCTGCAGCATGGTGACCAACAGGACAGGTTTCACTCAGAACAGGCCTTGCCATGGTCGACCAAAGAAGTTGAGTGCTCGTGCTCAGCATCATATTCAGAGGTTGTCTTTGGGAAATAGATGTATAAGTGCTGCCAGCATTGCTGCAGAGGTTGAAGGGGTGGGGGTATGGTCTGAGCCTGTCATTGCTCAGACCATACACCACATGCTGCATCAAATTGGTCTGAATGGCTGTCATCCCAGAAGGAAGCCTCTTCTAAAGGTGTTGCACAAGAAAGCCCAAAAACAATTTGCTAAAGACAAGCAGACTAAGGACATATATTACTGGAACCATGACCTGTGGTCTGATGAGACTAAGATAAACATATTTGGTTCCGATGGTGTCAAGTGTGTGTTGCAGCAAACAGGTGAGGAGGAGTACAAAGAAAAAAATGTGTCTTGCCTACAGTCAAGCATGGTAGTGGGGGTGTCATGGTCTGGGGCTGAATGAGTGCTGCCGTCACTGGGGAGCCATTGAGGGGACCTTCAATTCCAACATGTACTATGACATACTGAAGCAGAGCATGATCCCCTCCCTTTGGAGACTGGGCCACAGGGCAGTAGTCCAACATGATAACGATCCAAACACATCTCCAAGATGACCACTACCTTGCTAAAGAAGCTGAAGGAAAAGGTGATGAGCTGGCCAATCATGTCTCCAGAACTAAACCCTATTTAGCATTTGTGGGGCATCCTAAAAGGGAAGGTGGAGGAGCGCAAGGTCTCGAACATCTACCAGCTCCGTGATGTCATCATGGAGGAGTGGAAGACGACTGCAGTGGTAACCTGTGAAGCTCTGGTGAACTCCATGCCCAAGAGGGTTAAGGCAGTGCTGGAAAATAATGGTGGCCACACAAAATATTGACACCTTGGGCCCAATTTGGACATTTCCACTTAGGGGTTTACTCACTTTGTTGCCAGCAGTTTAGACATTAATGAATATGTGTTTTGAGGGGACAGAAAATGTACACTGTTCTACAAGCTGTACACTCAATACTTTAAATTGAAGCAAAGTGTCACTTCTTAAGTGTTGTCACATGAAAAGCTATAATAAAATATTTACACAAATGAAAGGGATATACTCACGTTTGTGAAATACTGTATATACTGTGATTCTGTACTTGCCAAATATGCTGCAGAAATCTCCATCTACTGCGTCTGGCTGCAGCTGAAACGGCTGCCTGTTCACTTCCTGGATTTACACAGAGGCACACCTCCAGCTCTGCGACCTCTCATTGGCTCTCTTATGACTCATCCCCCCTCTCTTCCTGGTAAACTCTCACGAGAGTGGATGAGAGAGATCATGATGTCATAAGCCTAGGCTTTTTACCAGACAAGAGACAGTAAGTGGGCTGTAAAGGGATTTACTGTCAGAAAAAAATATGTTTTACTATCCAAAGTTAAAGTAATTATAAAGCTTTGTGTTTTTTTTTTTTTTAGATAACAAACATGTCATACTTACCTCCACTGTGCAGTACGTTTTGCACAGAGTGGCCCTGATCCTCCTATTCTGGGGTCCCTGGGTGGCTCTATCAGCTCCTCCCCACATCATATAACTCCCTAGGAGAAGCGTTCTTCCAGGGGTCTACCTTGCAAGCGGGCTCCCGAGTCCAGCATTCGGCGTCCATAGACGTCGAATGTACGACTCGGCCCCTGTCTCCCCGAAATCCCTGGGCAGAGAGGTGGCCCCTCTTTGCCGAGGGATCAAAGGGGGTCAGGTGAGAAAATTGGGGGAACTGGAGGCCTGGCCATTATCAGGAGTTTTTTCACCTTAATGCATAGGATGCATTAAGGTGATAAAACACAAGGGTTAACAACAAGGACAGATTTAATACATGGAAAGATGAAAAAATTACTGAAGGTCCACTTTAAACCCACAAGTGCTTTTTTTATCACTACTATTCCTTTATACTGGCTCTTGAAATTTACAAATGCAGAAATTTAGAAATTGGATGAAAGGTTTAGCAACGGAAAAAGATAAAGAGTGCATTTTATATACAACTTTATAGATCAGACCAAAATGAGGGATAACTGAGGATAGAGTGATTTTGTTCTAAATCAGGGACAGTCCCTCGAAATTAGGGACAATTGGAAGCTATGTAATCTGCAGTCTTTGGGGCTAATTCTAGCAGCTGTCTGTTCCAGTGTGCAATTTGCCGCATCACACGGACCCTTTTATTTCATACTGAACTTTATTTGAACTGTACAACGTACTCTTCATTCAAGTCTTTGCTAGGCTGTACAATGTCATGCGATCCTGTGCAGTGTGCTGCAATAAGACGCAGCATTTTATAGCAGCTTGCTACTTCAACCTGCGCTGCTGTGTGAACGGCGTACACAGGGGCGGACTGACAACTCATGGGGCCCCCGGGCAATAGAAGATTATGGGGCCCCTGGGCTTACTGATGGCCGCCACACCAGGAGGCAGTGCAGAGACGGGGATTTTCACATCAAAAGCACATCAAAAGCATGTCAGTTTTGGACATATCAGGACAGATGTAAAAAAAAAACACAGGGCCAGATTCTCAGCGGCGCTACGACGGAGTATCTCAAATACCCCGTCGTATCGCCGTTTTTTTGCCTCGTATCTATGCGAGTGATGCTTAGCATCACTTTGGCATAGATACGCTTCTACATCCGACAAGTGTAATACCATTACACTTGCGGATCGTAGTTGTAATGAAAACTCCGGCCACTAGGTGGCCTTTACGTTGTTTTTTCATTTGCATATGCAAATGAGGCTAGTACGCCGATTCCCGATCGCTTTTACGCCGCCCCGTCGTCGCGTACGTCGTTTTCGTCCGCGTAAGGTTACCCCTGCTTCTATGAGGAGTAACCTTACGAAGTTCAGTCGGATGCCGTCGCATGCCGTCGGATGCCATGTTAAGTATGGCGTCGAGTCAACGTCGGCTTTTTCCGTCGCTTACGTCGTTTTACTAACTCGTTCGCGAATAGGGCATTGCGTAAGTGACGATCACGTCGTTTTGACGTCGGTTTCAACGACGCTTTCAGACGTGAGCTGGAGCATGCGCACTGGGCTTTTTCTCCGGCCGGCGCATGCGCAGTTCGTTCGACGCGGGGGCGCGCTTAATTTAAATACAAGCCGCCCCATTTGCATTACGCGGGCTTACGCTGGGCCATTTTCGCTACACCAACGCAAACTATGGAGCAAATGGTTAGAGAATACGGCACTTGCTCTAGTACGATGCGGCGGCGTAGTGTAAATGGCTTACGATACGCAAGCGAAATTCTATGAGAATCTGGACCACAGATTTTTACATACAGTCCCTGGTTTTACTGAGCCTGGCAACCCTGATGGGGCCCTCTAGTGGCATGGGGCCCTTGGGCAGTGCCCGAGTGACTCAATGGTCAGTCCGCCCCTGGGCGTACAGCGCAGTAAGACGCCAGTCACCACAGATAATATGTATTCAGCCTTAGTTAAGGGACATGTTGTGTCGGAAGGAGCCTTGTATTTGGGATGTTGGTGGTGCCATGGTTGAGGAGGGAACCTGTGACATTAGTAATGTCTAGTATTAGGCCTCGTACACACAACCAGGTTTCTCGGCAAAAACCAGCAAGAAAACTGATTCTTGCTGAGATTCCGGTTCGTGTGTACAAGGCATTCAGGTTTCTCGTCAGGAAATCTGGCCAGAATCTCAACGAGAAAAAAAGAGAACCTGCTCTCCTTTTTCTCATCGAGATTCTTGTCGGCCTGTTTCCAGACGAGAAACCCAAGCATGTGTATACTTACCTGTTGCCGTGGAAACCCACACATGCTCGAAATGACTTTGACGCATGCGTGGAAGCTTCCACGGCATAGGTAGGGTGAAGCAAGATGGCGGCGACGGCATCTAATGTGACGAGCGCATGCTCGTCATACGCGATGACGTCAACGCGTTCCTTCCTTTCAAGAGAACCGTGGTTCTTTTGAAATGACAGTCAGTACACTCCGGCGGCAAGAGTTTCTTGCCAAGAATCTCGTCAGGGAAAACGACAGGTATTCCTGGCGAGATTCTCGTCGTGTGTACTAGGCGGTAGAAGTGGATCCCCCTGGTTTCTCCTCCATGGGGTGGGAGGAGCCTTGTGTTTGGGATGTTGGTTCTGCCATGGTTGAGGAGGGAGCCTGTGACTTTAGTAATGGCTAGTAAAAGAAGTGCATCCCCCGGGTTTCTCCTCCATGGGGTGGAAGAAGCCTTGCATTTGGGATGTTGGTGGTGCCATGGTTAAAGTGGGAGCCTGTGACCTTAGTAATGTCTAGTGGTAGAAGTTGTTTCTCCTCCATGGGGTGGAAGGAGCCTTGTATTTGGGATGTTGATGGTGCCATGGTTGAGGAGAGAGCCTGTAACCTTAGTAATGTCTAGTAGTAGAAGTGGTTTCTCCTTCATGGGGTGAAAGGAGCCTCGTATTTGGGATGTTGGTGGTGCCATGGTTGAGGAGGGAGCCTGTGACCTTAGTAATGTCTAGAAGTAGAAGTGGTTTCTCCTCCATGGGGTGGAAGGAGCCTCGTAGTTGGGATGTTGGTGGTGCCATGGTTGAAGAGGGAGCCTGTGACCTTAGTAATGTCTAGTAGTAGAAGTGGTTTCTCCTCTATGGTGTGGAAGGAGCCTCGTATTTGGGATGTAGGTGGTGCCATGGTTAAGGAGGGAGCCTGTGACCTTAGTAATGTCTAGTAGTAGAAGTGGTTTCTCCTCCATGGTCTGGAAGGAGCCTTGTATTTGGGATGTTAGCGGTGCCATGGTTGAGGAGGGAGCCTGTGACCTTAGTAATGTCTAGTAGTAGAAGTGGTTTCTCCTCCATGGTCTGGAAGGAGCCTTGTATTTGGGATGTTGGTGGTGCCATGGTTGAGGAGGGAGCCTATGACCTTAGTAATGTCTAGTAGTAGAAGTGTTTTCTCCTCCATGGTCTGGAAGGAGCCTTGTATTTGGGATGTTGGTGGTGCCATGGTTAAGGAGGGAGCCTGTGACCTTAGTAATGTCTAGTAGTAGTAGTGTTTTCTCCTCCATGGTGTGGAAAGAGCCTTTTATTTGGGATGTTGGTGGTGCCATGGTTGAGGAGGGAGCCTGTGACCTTAGTAATGTCTAGTAGTAGAAGTGTTTTCTCCTCCATGGTGTGGAAGGAGCCTCATATTTGGGATGTTGGGGGTGCCATGGTTGAGGAGAGAGCCTGTGACCTTAGTAATGTCTAGTAGTAGAAGTGATTTCTCCTCCATGGGATGGAAGGAGTCTCGTATTTGGGATGTTGGTGGTGCCATGGTTTAGGAGGGAGCCTGTGACCTTAGTAATGTCTAGTAGTAGAAGTGGTTTCTCCTCCATCGGGTGGAAGCAGCCTTGTATTTGGGATGATAGTGGTGCCATGGTTGAGGAGGGAGCCTGTGACCTTAGTAATGTCTAGTAGTAGAAGTGGTTTCTCCTCCACAGGGTGGAGAGAGTCTTGTATTTGGGATGTTGGTGGTGCCATGGTTGAGAAGAGAGCCTGTGACCTTAGTAATGTCTAGTAGTAGAAGTGTTTTCTCCTCCATGGTGTGGAAGGAGCCTCATATTTGGGATGTTGGTGGTGCCATGTTTGAGGAGGGAGCCTGTGACCTTAGTAATGTCTAGTAGTAGAAGTGATTTCTCCTCCATGGGGTGGAAGGAGCCTCGTATTTGGGATGTTGGTGGTGCCATGGTTGAGGAAGGAGCCTGTGACCTTAGTAATGTCTAGTAGTAGAAGTGGTTTCTCCTCCATGGGGTGGAAGGAGCCTTGTATTTGGGATGTTGGTGGTGCCATGGTTGAGGAGGGAGCCTGTGACCTTAGTAATGTCTAGTAGTAGAAGTGGTTTCTCCTACATAGGGTGGAAGGAGCCTCGTATTTGGGATGTTGGTGGTGCAATGGTTGAGGAAGGAGCCTGTGACCTTAGCAATATCTAGTAGTAGAAGTGGTTTCTCCTCCATGGGATGGAAGGAGCTCGTATTTGGGATGTTGGTGGTGCCATGGTTGAGGAGGGAGCCTGTGACCTTAATAATGTCTACTAGTAGAAGTGGTTTCTCCTCCATAGGGTGGAAGAAGCCTCTTATTTGGGATGTTGGTGGTGCCATGGTTGAGCAGAGAGCCTGTGACCTTAGTAATGTCTACTAGTAGAAGTGGTTTCTCCTCCATAGGGTGGAAGGAGCCTCTTATTTGGGATGTTGGTGGTGCCATGGTTGAGGAGGGAGCCTGTGACCTTAATAATGTCTAGTAGTAGAAGTGGAATACCCTGATTTATCCTCAATGGGATGGAAGGAGCCTTGTATTTGGGATGTTGGTGGTGCCATGGTTGAGGAGGGAGCCTGTGACCTTAATAATGTCTACTAGTAGAAGTGGTTTCTCCTCCATAGGGTGGAAGGAGCCTCTTATTTGGGATGTTGGTGGTGCCATTGTTGAGGAGAGAGCCTGTGACCTTAGTAATGTCTACTAGTAGAAGTGGTTTCTCCTCCATAGGGTGGAAGGAGCCTCTTATTTGGGATGTTGGTGGTGCCATGGTTGAGGAGGGAGCCTGTGACTTTAATAATGTCTAGTAGTAGAAGTGGAATCCCCTGATTTCTCCTCAATGGGATGGAAGGAGCCTTGTATTTGGGATGTTGGTGGTGCCATGGTTGAGGAGGGAGCCTGTGACCTTAATAATGTCTACTAGTAGAAGTGGTTTCTCCTCCATAGGGTGGAAGGAGCCTCATATTTGGGATGTTGGTGGTGCCATGGTTCTCCTCCATAGGGTGGAAGAAGCCTCTTATTTGGGATGTTGGTGGTGCCATGGTTGAGGAGGGAGCCTGTGACCTTAGTAATGTCTACTAGTAGAAGTGGTTTCTCCTCCATGGGGTGGAGGGAGACTCATATTTGGGATGTTGGTGGTGCCATGGTTGAGGAGGGAGCCTGTGACCTTAGTAATGTCTACTAGTAGAAGTGGTTTCTCCTCCATAGCGTGGAAGGAGCCTCTTATTTGGGATGTTGGTGGTGCCATGGTTGAGGAGGGAGCCTGTGACCTTAATTATGTCTAGTAGTAGAAGTGGATTCCCCTGATTTATCCTCAATGGGATGGAAGGAGCCTTGTATTTGGGATGTTGGTGGTGCCATGGTTGAGGAGGGAGCCTGTGACCTTAATAATGTCTAGTAGTAGAAGTGGAATCCCCTGATTTCTCCTCAATGGGATGGAAGGAGCCTTGTATTTGGGATGTTGGTGGTGCCATGGTTGAGGAGGGAGCTTGTGACCTCAATAATGTCTACTAGTAGAAGTGGTTTCTCCTCCATAGGGTGGAAGGAGCCTCTTATTTGGGATATTGGTGGTGCCATGGTTGAGGAGGGAGCCTGTGACCTTAGTAATGTCTACTAGTAGAAGTGGTTTCTCCTCCATGGGGTGGAAGGAGACTCATATTTGGGATGTTGGTGGTGCCATGGTTGAGGAGGGAGCCTGTGACCTTAGTAATGTCTACTAGTAGAAGTGGTTTCTCCTCCATAGCGTGGAAGGAGCCTCTTATTTGGGATGTTGGTGGTGCCATGGTTGAGGAGGGAGCCTGTGACCTTAATTATGTCTAGTAGTAGAAGTGGATTCCCCTGATTTCTCCTCAATGGGATGGAAGGAGCCTTGTATTTGTGATGTTGGTGGTGCCATGGTTGAGGAGGGAGCCTGTGACCTTAGTAATGTACTAGTAGAAGTGGTTTCTCCTCCATGGGGTGGAAGGAGCCTTGTATTTGGAATGTTGATGGTGCCATGGTTGAGGAGAGAGCCTGTGACCTTAGTAATGTACTAGTAGAAGTGGTTTCTCCTCCATAGGGTGGAAGGAGCCTTGTATTTGGGATGTTGGTGGTGCCATGGTTGAGGAGAGAGCCTGTGACCTTAGTAATGTCTAGTAGTAGAAGTGGTTTCTCCTCCATAGGGTGGAAGGAGCCTCATATTTGGGATGTTGGTGGTGCCATGGTTGAGGAGAGAGCCTGTGACCTTAGTAATGTACTAGTAGAAGTGGTTTCTCCTCCATGGGGTGGAAGGAGCCTTGTATTTGGGATGTTGGTGGTGCCATGGTTGAGGAGGGAGCCTGTGACCTTAGTAATGTCTAGTAGTAGAAGTGGTTTCTCCTCCATGGGGTGGAAGGAGCCTTGTATTTGGGATGTTGGTGATGCCATGGTTGAGGAGGGAGCCTGTGACATTAGTCATGTACTAGTAGAAGTGGTTTCTCCTCCATGGGGTGGAAGGAGCCTTGTATTTGGGATGTTGGTGGTGCCATGGTTGAGGAGGGAGCCTGTGACCTTAGTAATGTCTAGTAGTAGAAGTGGTTTCTCCTCCATGGGGTGGAAGGAGCCTTGTATTTGGGATGTTGGTGATGCCATGGTTGAGGAGGGAGCCTGTGACATTAGTCATGTACTAGTAGAAGTGGTTTTCTCCTCCATGGGGTGGAAGGAGCCTTGTATTTGGGATGTTGGTGGTGCCATGGTTGAGGAGGGAGCCTGTGACCTTAGTAATGTCTAGTAGTAGAAGTGGTTTCTCCTCCATGGGGTGGAAGGAGCCTTGTATTTGGGATGTTGGTGGTGCCATGGTTGAGGAGGGAGCCTGTGACCTTAGTAATGTACTAGTAGAAGTGGTTTCTCCTCCATGGGGTGGAAGGAGCCTTGTATTTAGGATGTTGGTGGTGCCATGGTTGAGGAGAGAGCCTGTGACCTTAGTAATGTACTAGTAGAAGTGGTTTCTCCTCCATGGGGTGGAAGGAGCCTTGTATTTGGGATGTTGGTGGTGCCATGGTTGAGGAGAGAGCCTGTGACCTTAGTAATGTACTAGTAGAAGTGGTTTCTCCTCCATGGGGTGGAAGGAGCCTTGTATGTGGGATGTTGGTGGAGCCATGGTTGAGGAGGGAGCCTGTGACCTTAGTAATGTACTAGTAGAAGTGGTTTCTCCTCCATGGGGTGGAAGGAGCCTTGTATTTGGGATGTTGGTGGTGCCATGGTTGAGGAGGGAGCCTGTGACCTTAGTAATGTCTAGTAGTAGAAGTGGTTTCTCCTCCATGGGGTGGAAGGAGCCTTGTATTTGGGATGTTGGTGGTGCCATGGTTGAGGAGGGAGCCTGTGACCTTAGTAATGTACTAGTAGAAGTGGTTTCTCCTCCATGGGGTGGAAGGAGCCTTGTATTTAGGATGTTGGTGGTGCCATGGTTGAGGAGAGAGCCTGTGACCTTAGTAATGTACTAGTAGAAGTGGTTTCTCCTCCATGGGGTGGAAGGAGCCTTGTATTTGGGATGTTGGTGGTGCCATGGTTGAGGAGAGAGCCTGTGACCTTAGTAATGTACTAGTAGAAGTGGTTTCTCCTCCATGGGGTGGAAGGAGCCTTGTATGTGGGATGTTGGTGGAGCCATGGTTGAGGAGGGAGCCTGTGACCTTAGTAATGTACTAGTAGAAGTGGTTTCTCCTCCATGGGGTGGAAGGAGCCTTGTATTTGGGATGTTGGTGGTGCCATGGTTGAGGAGGGAGCCTGTGACCTTAGTAATGTACTAGTAGAAGTGGTTTCTCCTCCATGGGGTGGAAGGAGCCTTGTATTTGGGATGTTGGTGGTGCCATGGTTGAGGAGGGAGCCTGTGACCTTAGTAATGTACTAGTAGAAGTGGTTTCTCCTCCATGGGGTGGAAGGAGCCTTGTATGTGGGATGTTGGTGGAGCCATGGTTGAGGAGGGAGCCTGTGACCTTAGTAATGTACTAGTAGAAGTGGTTTCTCCTCCATGGGGTGGAAGGAGCCTTGTATGTGGGATGTTGGTGGAGCCATGGTTGAGGAGGGAGCCTGTGACCTTAGTAATGTACTAGTAGAAGTGGTTTCTCCTCCATGGGGTGGAAGGAGCCTTGTATTTGGGATGTTGGTGGTGCCATGGTTGAGGAGGGAGCCTGTGACCTTAGTAATGTCTAGTAGTAGAAGTGGTTTCTCCTCCATGGGGTGGAAGGAGCCTTGTATTTGGGATGTTGGTGGTGCCATGGTTGAGGAGGGAGCCTGTGACCTTAGTAATGTACTAGTAGAAGTGGTTTCTCCTCCATGGGGTGGAAGGAGCCTTGTATTTAGGATGTTGGTGGTGCCATGGTTGAGGAGAGAGCCTGTGACCTTAGTAATGTACTAGTAGAAGTGGTTTCTCCTCCATGGGGTGGAAGGAGCCTTGTATTTGGGATGTTGGTGGTGCCATGGTTGAGGAGGGAGCCTGTGACCTTAGTAATGTACTAGTAGAAGTGGTTTCTCCTCCATGGGGTGGAAGGAGCCTTGTATGTGGGATGTTGGTGGAGCCATGGTTGAGGAGGGAGCCTGTGACCTTAGTAATGTACTAGTAGAAGTGGTTTCTCCTCCATGGGGTGGAAGGAGCCTTGTATTTGGGATGTTGGTGGTGCCATGGTTGAGGAGAGAGCCTGTGACCTTAGTAATGTACTAGTAGAAGTGGTTTCTCCTCCATGGGGTGGAAGGAGCCTTGTATGTGGGATGTTGGTGGAGCCATGGTTGAGGAGGGAGCCTGTGACCTTAGTAATGTACTAGTAGAAGTGGTTTCTCCTCCATGGGGTGGAAGGAGCCTTGTATGTGGGATGTTGGTGGAGCCATGGTTGAGGAGGGAGCCTGTGACCTTAGTAATGTACTAGTAGAAGTGGTTTCTCCTCCATGGGGTGGAAGGAGCCTTGTATTTGGGATGTTGGTGGTGCCATGGTTGAGGAGGGAGCCTGTGACCTTAGTAATGTCTAGTAGTAGAAGTGGTTTCTCCTCCATGGGGTGGAAGGAGCCTTGTATTTGGGATGTTGGTGGTGCCATGGTTGAGGAGGGAGCCTGTGACCTTAGTAATGTACTAGTAGAAGTGGTTTCTCCTCCATGGGGTGGAAGGAGCCTTGTATTTAGGATGTTGGTGGTGCCATGGTTGAGGAGAGAGCCTGTGACCTTAGTAATTAGATATGTGCATTCCCGTTCGTACGAATGTTATTTTCGTACGAAAATGTTCATTTTCGTACCCGCGGGATAATGTGTACATACGAAAACGGTAAAGCACCAAAATACGAAAACGACGGGATAACGGATGAGCCGCATAACGAACGACCGCAAATACGAACGAACGATCCGACGGGAAAAAACGACAAAACGAAAATGGCAAAATAATGAAAATTAAATCTGTATCAAGAGGTTTGCATTGTGTATTTTGTTTAAATCTGTTTTGTGTTCGTTTTCAGTTGTATGTTCATTGTTCAATGACATCTATAACAAAAGAATTTCATTATGTATATTGAATGAATTCTTTTTTCTTTTTTCTGTGTATTCAAAATACTGAATGCAATTTTTTTGTTATAGGTGTCATATCAACATACGAAAATAACAAAAGAAACAGGTTCAAATGCAAACCTACTGTTTATGGGTTTTTTAATGGCCAGAGAGTTATGCCGCGTACACACGATCACTTTTTGCGATGAAAAAAAACGACGTTTTTCAAACTTCATTTTCCAAAACGACGTTGCGTACACACCATCGTTTTTCCCAAAAAGTCTAGCAAAGCGCCGTGACGTCCATCACGTACGACGGAACTATAAAGGGTCATTTCCATGCGGAAGACGGCCTCTTTTGCTGATATTGTGTTGCTGCGTGTTAGTAAAAGTTTGGTGAGAGACGATTCGCGCTTTTCAGTCTTCGTGCTTTAATATCGTTTACTGTCGTACAGTTTGTGCTTTTGGGGTCGTATTTGTGATACAGTGCTTGTTTTCCAATCGTATCTGTTTTGGCAGTGCGTTCTTGTCTACACGTTCCTGTTTTGCAGGTCCGTTCTTCAAAGGCATTTCTGTACTTCAGAGCGGTGTTTTAGTGCGATCTGATTTGACGACCGTTTTCTAGCCATGTTGCGGGTACGTTCTCGTCGCCGAGATCGTGCTGTGCTTCTTGTTGGGATGTGTGCTGCATCCCGGCTCCGGTCCTTGAGGAGGGCGAGAAGGACTTTGTGGGCCAAGGACTGGTTTCTTCGCAGGGACCAGTTCTCTCATATGCCTCTGCTGCGGGAGATCCGAGAAAATAACCCTGATGATTTCAGGAATTTTCTTCGGATGTCTGACCCCGTATTTCAGCAGCTTTTGGCTTCGGTGTCGCCTTATATCACCAGGCAGGACACCGTTATGCGGGAAGCCATCACTGCTGAGCAGCGGCTAGTTGCCACCTTGCGGTACCTGGCAACAGGGAGAAGTCTGCAGGACTTGAAGTTCTCGACGGGCATCTCCCCCCAGGCTCTGGGCCTCATAATTCCCCAGACCTGTTCTGCCATCATTCATGTTCTGCAGGAGGACTATATTAAGGTAAGTGGTGGCCTTTAAAGGCACAAACTATGTTTTATTTAGGCTTTTGTATTTGTTTCAATTTGTTTGGTTTTAAACAGTCCCTAATTAACCTGTTTGTGATCTGCTGGTAATGTTCCCTTTCATCTCCATGCATGCTGTATTCATTTTATATTTGCTCCTACATGCATCTTTTGTTTTGCCAACCTGTCCAGGTTTTTTTTTTTTTTTTTGTGTCCCAAACCCACCTAGCCTAGTCCCCCTATATTTTGTCCTATATTGTAGTGCTGTCTATAGAAGTCCCTATATCCCCCTATATGTTGTCCTATATTGTAGTGCACGCACAACCCCCCCCCTCTTTTTTTTGTAATTGTATAAATTAACATTTTTTTAGTATTTAATTTTTTTTAGAGGTCTCAAACTCATTTTGGGCCTCCACTCCCCTTATTTTTTGTAGGATTGTGACCATCAGAGGGTGTGATTAATCTGCTTTAGTGATCTCTTCTTATTTTTCCTATTTTTAACCACTTCCCTACGGCCGTACGACTATATGCGGCCGCAGGGTGGTTCTAAATCTCTGGGCTGCCGTTTTTTCACGGCAGCCTCTTTCTGTGTTCCCAGCGTGCGCTCCAGAGCACGCAGCGGGGAACTTGTGTACTGGCCGTGTCCCTTGGACACAGCCAATCACAGCTCGCCGCGAACGGCCAATCAGAGTGGCCGTTTGCAATGCGATCTGTGCAGCCAATGAGAGATGATCTCATATGTAAACATATGAGATCATTTCTCATTGCCGGCTCTCACAATGACAGCGTCCTGTCACTGGAGAGAGCAGACCGATCAGTGTTCCTTATACATGGGGACACAGATCGGTCACCCCCCCCTCCCCCCACAGTTAGAACACAATGCAGGATACACATTAACCCCTTCCTCACCCCCTAGTGTTAACCCCTTCCCTGCCAGTCACATTTATACAGTAATTAGTGCATATTTATAGCACTGATTGCAGTATAAATGTGAATGGTGCCAAAAAGGTGTCAAAAGTGTCCGATGTGTCCGCCATGTTGTCGCAGTCGCAATAAAATTCGCAGATCGCCACCATTACTAGTAAAAAAATAAATAACAAATAATAATTCTGTCCCTTATTTTGTAGGTGCTATAGCTTTTGCACAAACCAGTCGCTTATTGCGATTTTTTTTGATTTTTTTTTTTTTTTAACCAAAAATATGTAGAAGAATACGTATCGCCCTAAAATGAATTTTTTATTTTATAGCAACAAGTAAAAAATATTGTTTTTTTTTTTCAAAATAGTCGTCGTTTTTTGTTTATAGCGCAAAAAATATAAATCGCAGGGGTGACCAAATACCAGCCAAAAGAAAGCTCTATTTGTGGGGAAAAAAGGACGCCAATTTTGTTTGGGAGCCATATCGCACGACCGCGCAATTGTCAGTTAAAGCGACGCAGTGCCGCAAGCTGAAATTTCACATGGTCAGGAAGGGGGTTTACATGCCCAGTAAGGAAGTGGTTAATAATACTTCAAATTAATGTTTGTTTTTTTGGTATCAAAAAATGTTTTGGGATGTTCTTTTAGGAATGTTTGTTTGATATTTTTTTATTTTTTTGGTATCTACAGTTCCCCACCACGCCACAGGAATGGCAGACTGTGGCAGCGGACTTCTCCCGGCGATGGAATTTTCCAAACTGCGGAGGAGCTATTGACGGCAAGCACGTCCGCATCGTGCCACCACCCCATAGTGGATCCCATTATTTCAATTACAAGGGGTTCCACAGTGTTGTTCTGATGGCGGTGGTGTCTGCCAATTACGAGTTCTTGTATCTTGATGTTGGGAAAAATGGGCGGATGTCGGACGGTGGTGTCTTTGCCGAGACGGAGTTCGCCCAACGGCTTCTTTCCGAGGACCTGGGATTGCCGCCTGCGGAGGATAATGAAGAGGGTCTGCCCTTCGTTTTTGTTGCAGATGAGGCTTTCGCCTTGGGTCCTCACCTCATGAGGCCATTTCCCCAACGCGCCCTCACCCCTGAGAGGAGGGTGTTTAATTACAGGCTGGCCAGAGCCAGACGTGTGGTGGAAAATGCCTTTGGCATCATGGCCAGCCGTTTCCGGCTATTTCTTACTGCCATAAACATGGCCGAATACAAGTTGAATTATATAATTACATGCTGCTGCATTTTACACAACTATTTAAAAAAACATTCTTCTTCTTACCTAACCCTTTTGCCTGATGACCCTGTTGACATTCCAGAGGCAGCTCGTGACGCTGCCCATCCCCAATTGGCCCCCCGAAACGCACGTGCTGTGCGTCAGGCATATGTGGACTACTTTATGGGTAGGGGGGCCATTCCAATGCCAGATCTTGGCTGAATAATTAAATTTATTTTTTGCCTCAAACAGTCTTTTCTTTGTTCTTTAATTAATTTATAAGGTTTGTGTTTTTATTTTATCTCCTAGGTCAGTGATGGCGACCTTGTCACCCCAGATGTTTTGGAACTACATTTCCCATGATGCTCATGCATTCTGCAGTATAGTGGAGCATCAAGGGAAATGTAGTTTCAAAACATCTGGAGTGCCAAGGTTCGCCATCACGGTCCTAGGTTATCATAGTGCCATGTGTTTGTGATGGACTGAAATAACTATCCCTCATTGTTTAATGTTCTCAGCATACATTTTTTTTAGGTATTTTCTAGGGTTGTCCCGATACCACTTTTTTAGGACCGAGTACAAGTACGGATACTTTTTTTCAAGTAGTCGCCGATCCCGAATACCGATACTTTTTTTTTAAATGTGTCCCCAAATGCAGCCATGTCCCCCACATATGCAGCCATGTATGTCCCCCATATTGCAGCGATGCGTCCCTCATACCTTTTTAGATATGCTGATGCCGCCTCTGCCGCATACCGCCGTATCCCCCTGCACAATCGCGTAGCGCAGGGGTCTCCAAACTATGGCCCTCCAGTTGTTCAGGAACTACAATTCCCATAATGCTTAGTCATGTCTGTGAATGTCAGAGTTTTACAATGCCTCATGGGAAATGTAGTTCCGAAACAGCTGGAGGGCCGTAGTTTGGAGATCCTTGGCGTAGCGCATTACAAGCTTTCATTCTAAAAACTTGTAAATGGCCGCGCTTCGTGTTTTAAAACTCCCCTTCTCCGGATGGAGGGATCCGTCCAATCCGGAGAGGGGGAGTGTCAATACACGGCCATTTACAAGTATTCAGAATGAATGCTTGTAATGTAAGCTATGCGATTGTGCAGGGGGATAAGGCGGTATGCGGCGGCGTCAGCATATCTAAAAAGGTATGAGGGACGCATCGCTGCAATATGGGGGGGGAAGTATTCTATTTAGGTATCGGGGGTATTTGCGGGAGTACAAGTACTCCCGCAAATACTCGGCATCGGTATCGGGACAACCCTAGTATTTTCTATTAATCATTGAGCTTAAATAACAAGACACATATTTTACTGTAAATTTTTTATTTTTTGCATCTTGAAAAACATAACTTTTTGACATAAAATTTTTTAAAAACATTTTTTTTAGTTACAAAACAAATATATATTTTTTGTTTTTGTTTTTTTTTATAACATTCCAAAAATAAAATCACTTTTTTTTTTTTTTTTTTACATTATTCAAAAAATAAAATCACTTTTTTTTATATATTTATTTTTTTACATTATTCAAAATCTAAAATCACATTTTTTTTTTTTTCATTATTCAAAAAATAAAATCACTTTTTTTTTTTTACATTCAAAAACTAAAATCACTTTTTTTTTTTTTTTTTTTTTTTTTTACATTATTCAAAAAATAAAATCACATTTTTTTTTTTTATTATAAACCAAACCTTTTTTCTATTACAAAATAAACACTAAATAAATCAAAACCTACCCAAATAATCTATTAAATTTTTAATTTGTGTCTCCAGCCCTTTTGATTTTTCTACCACTTCTCGTGCAGTGTCCTGGATGTCCTCTAGTTGTTCCCTGAAGGACCATATTTCGGACAGCACAAATTTGGCAGTATCCCTGTCCATTGTCGCTGCACGACTTGCTCCTGAAATGTGGGAACAAAAAAGGTATTAAAATTCGGAAAACCTACATGTAGATCATGGGTCTTCAAACTACGGCCCTCCAGTTGTTCAGGAACTACAATTCCCATCATGCCTAGTCATGTCTGTGAATGTCAGTGTGTTACAATGAATGCCTCATGGGATGTGTAGTTCCACAACAGCTGGAGGGCCGTAGTTTGAGGATCCCTGATCTAGATTACCTGGGTATGAGTGTTGTGTAGGAAATTTACTGGATGTGGTGGCAGCGTCATCATCCCTCGGGGGTGGGGCTTCGGAAGTTCCAACCTGCCTTGCTGCTTCACTGCGCCCTACGAGATTGAAGATAGGGAAAAAAGAAAGGTAAAAGATTATAAAGAGATATGAGTGAGAACTAAAAATACAAGTACAGAGTATATAAACATGTGCAGAATCCACTGCTGAGCAGACTCTCCTTTTTCTGTTTATTGGTCATATTTACTAAGCTTTTCACATCGACTTTAATTTAGGTACAAATCTACATTACAAAAGATCACAAGTGAAGTCACATTACAACAAAAATGGCAAGATTCCTGTTTGGGGACACATGAATTGGTCGTAGGAGTCGTCGTTTGTTCAAATAATAACAAATACAAAGACGTTTTTTGGGAATGATATAGTGTTTATACACTCCTTTTTGTCCATGCGAACTAGGCGCATGATGATATTTAGCACGAAGATTGTCGTTTAGTAGGTCGAAAAACAACGTATAAACGACGACTTCTCCGACCACTTTTTGTGCCCACAAACAGATACAGTACAACCTGAAATTAAAATCACATGGCACAATTAACAAACACCACAAATGTGTCAAAAAATAAAAAAAACTTACTTTTTCCCCGAATCAGCCTCTTGATATGCTGGAGTTGTTCAGGCTCTCTGTTTTTGAGGTCTGACCACCTCTTTCTCAATTGTTCTCGAGTCCTGCGTTGGCCAAATTTTTGATGCAGCCTCCTGATCACCTTCTCCATGATGTCGGCCTTCACCCTGTTTGGATGCAGGTAAGGGCCATGCTTCCCGTCATAATCCTCCCTTTGTAAGATGGTGACCATCTCCACCATCTCTTGGAAGGCCATGTTTGAGGCCTTGTACCTCCGCCGGGATCGTCCGGTTGGCTGGGCCTGGCCTGCCTGATGGCTTGAGCTTGCCATGTTTCTCTCCATCTTGTTCTTGCCTAAAACACACCCACAAAGAAAGATCGAGAAAGGGGCGTGGAAAAGACGAGACCGAACGTCAGGGGCGGGATCTCGTGCATCGCGTCACACGTTCGCGCCGTTTAAAGGGATCCACGCCATTGCAAGCGCCGTTCACAACCTGCGGAACAAGGCGGAAGAGACGATCGGATCATAAGACGGTATGTATCTGGATTATGGACATTACAAATATTAGGGAACAGTGGATTATTGTGTGGGCTAGAAGATATGGGGGTTCATTGCAAGCGCCGTTCACAACCTGCGGAACAAGGCGGAAGAGACGATCGGATCATAAGACGGTATGTATCTGGATTATGGACATTACAAATATTAGGGAACAGTGGATTATTGTGTGGGCTAGAAGATATGGGGGGTTCATTGCAAGCGCCGTTCACAACCTGCGGAACAAGGCGGAAGAGACGATCGGATCATAAGACGGTATGTATCTGGATTATGGACATTACAAATATTAGGGAACAGTGGATGATTGTGTGGGCTAGAAGATATGGGGGGTGATTTACTTAAAGGAAAAGACACTTTGCACTACAAGTGCACTTGTAAATGCAGTCGCTGGACATCTTGAGGAGGACATGCAAGGATAAATTTAGAAATAGCATTTTAGCATGCACATCATTGTCTGATACAATCAGCAGAGCTTCCCCTCATTTCTGATCTACCCCTCTCAGATTTATACAACGATTGCACTTCCAAGTGCACTTTCAGTGCAATTGAAGTGCAGAGTGTATTTTCCTTTCATAAATAACCCCCATGGTGTTTAAAAGCTAATTAGTAGTAGTGGCTTGACTGACACTAGGCTTTGTTTTTTGTTTTGTACATGCAGAACTAATGGAGGCCTTTAAGGATCCGGAATTTCTGACAGAATTTATCCAGAGATGGAAGGAACATCCAGTTCTCTGGCAATCCAAAAGCAAAATTAATAAAAACAAAGATGCCCGGAAGAAAGCAAAGGAGGCCCTGCTTGAATATGTAAAAACAAGGGTCCCCAACGCTACATTGGAGACTGTTAAGGCTAAAATCAATTCGCTTTGGGGCACCTACAGGACCCAACGGTCACAAGTCCTGGCCTCGATGAGATCTGGGGCTGCAGCTGACAGCGTCTACAAGCCTAACCTGTGGTACTATAGTCAGATGCAGTTCCTGGATGATCACATAGAGTCCAGGCCATCCATGTCTACCCTTCCCCAAGGAGACAGTCCAGTGTTCCCTGCAGTCAGCCCTCCAGTGTTCCCTGCAGTCAGCCCTCCAGTGTTCCCTGCAGGCAAGAGCAGGCAAGCTCAGAGGAAGAGCCTGAGTTCATGGAGGAGGCAGATTGTGACCCATGGAGCCAGGTATTGCATTTTCAGATTCATTTTTGTAATGCAAAGTATAATAATGATGAGTAATTTATGTTACAAGTGATTGAAATTATATAAATGTTTGGCCAAAAAATTTGGAACATATCACTAAGCAATAGTGGCAAAACAGAATGGGGACAAGATACATAAATGCAGAGGTCATAATGAATGTGTGTCATTTTCTTGTACGCCATTAGGTACACCATACAGTGGCCGCAGATGTTAAACACCCTTTTTAGCCATTAACATTTTGTCCACCCTAAAGTAAAAAAACGGTTGGGTAAAGGCCCCCTACTTTGGAATTTCAGTCAACATCAACCCCCCCCGCCCCCAGCTCCAGGGGGCACATATCTAAAGCTGTGTAAGGGGCCACAGAATTAGGGATGGAGGGCCTGTGATAAATATATTTTAGCATTCAATTATGATATGTCATTAAGTTAGAAATGTGTGTGATGAATGAAGCCAAAAAATAAAATATGTCCCTTTTTTATTATACACAGGCAGAGCAAAGCCAGGAGGAGGCAGGCCCCACAGGGAGCCAGGGGGAGGCAGGCCACGCAGGGAGCCAGGGGGAGGCAGGCCACGCAGGGAGCCAGGGGGAGGCAGGCCACGCAGGGAGCCAGGGGGAGGCAGGCCCCACTGGGAGCCAGGAGGAGGCAGGCCCCAGTGGGAGACAGGAGTCACGCCAGCGTGATTGTATCTCCCAAATCCCTCCTATCCGGAACCCAGCAAAAAGGGCCAGAAGGCTCATGCAGATGGAGGAGGAGACCCAGGCCATGCTCCGTGAAGCAACTTTGGCCATCAGAGAGCAGCCCAGTGAGGAAGAGGGATTCGCAGCGCTGATCGCTGCCAAGCTTAAAAATCTAGAGCTGGGCCAGCGTGTGCGCTGCGAATCCCTTATGTTCCAGATCATGAGCATGGCCACACTGGGACAGCTCAATGACGATATTGGCATTGGGCTGATTCGCACTCCTGTCCTTACTGCGCTTCCTGGTCCTGCTCCATCTCCAGCCCCTGCTCCTGCTCCATCTCCAGCCCCTGCTCCTGCTCCTTCTCCTGCTCCTCCTCTTCCTGAGCCTGCTCTGGCTCCTGGCACGTCGGCTCCAGAAACACAGCCCCTGAGGACTCGGCCTGCAGGGAAGGCTGCAGGGAAGGCTGCAGGGAAGACTGCAGGGAAGGCTGCAGGGAAGGCTGCAGGGAAGAAGAAGAAGTGAGGAGATGATGCCCCGAAGCGAATTTTTTTTGGCCTTCACAGCCTTCATTGTTTTCTTGGTGGACCCTTGTGTTTACAACTTCAAGCAGGGTCTCCTTTGTTTTTATCCAGGCTTCTTTGTTTTTATTTGGTTTTGCTTTTGGATTGCCAGATGGTTGTACTTTTTATTTATTTACCTTTTTAACCTGAATAAAGGTATATTTTGGTTGGTTTGCAAATTTTGACCATGTGTATTTTTTTACAAACAAATATAGAGATTGTTATAGTGAGTAGGCAGACACATTTTAAAAATTAAAACGACATTAAACAAGGAACAACAACCTCCTTGTGGGTAAATGAAACCACAAAAAATAAGCTGCTGTGGTCACTTCACACCCTCCAAAATCCTTAAAAAAAAATTTTAGTTCAAAACATCTGTTAAAAGATATTACCCCAAAAAAATTACGTGTCCCAAAAAACAAAAAATAAATAAAAAAAAGGGCCCAAAAAAATAATAAAGTCAAAAGGTTGACAGAAATATGTCAAACAAGATGAGCCACAACAAACTAGGAGTTTAGGGTAGCTTGGAAATGGTTTAAAAAGCATTGTGGCAAATACAGCGCATTGTTTTCTTCATTAGATTTAAAATAACGAATGTGCTTAATCCATTCTAAACAGTAGTTTTACCAGAACGAGCTCTCCCATCTCAGAAATTGCTTCTGAGCACGCGCGGGTTTAAAACGTCATTTTCTATGTCGTTTTGCCCACACACGATCATTTTTTATGACACAAAAAACGACGTTTTGAAAAACGACACAAAAAATTCAAGCATGTTGGAATTTTTTTTTTGGTCGTTTTTTTAAGACAAAAAACGACGTTTTGCCCACACACGATCAATTTAAATGACGTTTTAAAAAACGTCGTTTTTTTCATCGCAAAAAACGACCGTGTGTACGCGGCATTAGGCTGGCCATACATGATTTTCTGTGCAATTTTCTTTAGATTTACCTTCAACTATGTAGTGCAAGGGCCTGCCTGATTGCATACAATTGAAAGTGTTTAGTTTGACCTCATATATGGTTTTTGGTAAATCTAAAAGAAAATTGTACAAGAAAATTGAACATGTATGGCCAGCCTCAGTGACTGAAAGCAGCTTCTCTTTTGTGCAGAGTAGTGAGTACACTTGTATAGTAAAGCCTAATAAACTTTTCTGTGGATTTTCATCTGAGGGGAGATCAGTTGGCCAGACTTCTGAACCCAAAAATGGTTTTCTGATGCAGTTTAAAAACAAACGAATTTTCTGAGAACGATCGGAAAACGATCGTTTTTATGTGTGTTGTTAAAATAGTCTGACCAAGTGTATGGGGCTTAACAATAGTATTGTAACTCTCTGGCCATTCAAAAAAAAACATAAACAAAAGATTTGCATTTGAACCTGTTTCTTTTGTTATTTTCGTATGTTGATATGACACCTATAACAGAAAAAGGAATTCATTCAATATACATAATGAAATTCTTTTGTTATAGATGTCATTGAACAATGAACATACAACTGACACTAACAAAAGAAAAGCATTCAAGATACACAGAATGCAAATTGACGAAAATTAACGATAATTATTGTCTAACAAGAAACGAACATGAATTAAACAGAATAACGAATCATCCCGCATGTACGAAAATAAAACGGTAACGGAAATACGAAACGATCGGAATATGAAAAAATCGCGTCGTACGACAAACGAACGGAAACGAACGGGAAAACGGGCGTCTTACGAAAAACGAACGGAAACGAACAGACGGGACCATACGAAACGGAACAAAAAAAAACGAAAATTTTTTCTGTGCACATGTCTATTAGTAATGTACTAGTAGAAGTGGTTTCTCCTCCATGGGGTGGAAGGAGCCTTGTATTTGGGATGTTGGTGGTGCCATGGTTGAGGAGGGAGCCTGTGACCTTAGTAATGTACTAGTAGAAGTGGTTTCTCCTCCATGGGGTGGAAGGAGCCTTGTATGTGGGATGTTGGTGGAGCCATGGTTGAGGAGGGAGCCTGTGACCTTAGTAATGTACTAGTAGAAGTGGTTTCTCCTCCATGGGGTGGAAGGAGCCTTGTATTTGGGATGTTGGTGGTGCCATGGTTGAGGAGAGAGCCTGTGACCTTAGTAATGTACTAGTAGAAGTGGTTTCTCCTCCATGGGGTGGAAGGAGCCTTGTATGTGGGATGTTGGTGGAGCCATGGTTGAGGAGGGAGCCTGTGACCTTAGTAATGTACTAGTAGAAGTGGTTTCTCCTCCATGGGGTGGAAGGAGCCTTGTATTTGGGATGTTGGTGGTGCCATGGTTGAGGAGAGAGCCTGTGACCTTAGTAATGTACTAGTAGAAGTGGTTTCTCCTCCATGGGGTGGAAGGAGCCTTGTATGTGGGATGTTGGTGGAGCCATGGTTGAGGAGGGAGCCTGTGACCTTAGTAATGTACTAGTAGAAGTGGTTTCTCCTCCATGGGGTGGGAGGACCGCTCCTGGCTCCCTCTTATTATTGCACTTGATTTTTCTTATCATGAGAGAAGGAGGAGTCAGAGAGTGGACGGGAGGAGAGGGAGGGGCTTTGTGAGAAATGGGGGACAGGAGTAGAGGGGGGATCCATGATGAGGCGGAGATGGAGAAGCTAAGTGCTATGATCAGAGGAGAAGAAGGATGCTCCACACACGGCCATAGGGCTGATGGAGGAGCGGGCACGGTCTAGCGATCCGTTCATATCTACATAGCTGTACAGGAAGCTCGGGGAGGGAAGAGCCATCTCCATAGAGGACATTGCTGCTGCTGCTGCTCCTCCGCTCTCATTCATACAGCGCCCTGCAGAACCCGGCTCTTTGTTTATCGCACACAGCCGAGGCTCGTCCATGTCCTGAGGATGAGGAGCGCTCCGAGGACACAACGGGGAGGGGGGACCCCATGGGGAGGATGGGATCAGAGGCTGGGGGTCTCCTCTGCCTGAGGAGGGGGCTGCTGGACACGAGCCCGGGCTGTTAGGTGACCGTCTGCCGCCATCCCCCCTCCCGTCCTGCCTGACAAGACTGAGGATCGGCCGCCTGGGAGCCCCTCTCTGCAATGGGTGAGCACGGGGGGCCACGGGGGGACTATGGAATGTAAAGGGGGCGGGGGATCGGGCTCCAATCTACATGTGTCAGCATGATCGGTCCATCAGTGGAGGACATTCACATCGACACCCCTCATTCCCCGGACACATCAATCAGTATGGGGGGCATTGTCACTGTATGAGGTCACCTATGTCACTCATCAGCCACAGACACCATCATCATCTACAATTCTACATCCATCACATTCATTGCTGGCCCATGGCTGGAGATCAGCCCCTCACACCCCCCCCCCCTCCTTTATATTATGTGTCATCTATGTATAGATCTATATACAGCATGGATGGATTTCTATCTATACACTACATACAACATTATTATAGATGTATACCCACACAGATCTAGCATCTATTTCTATATGTACTTATACAGATCTCACACATATTTCTGTATGTACTGATCAGGGTACAGATCTATAATATGTCTATCTATAGATTTATACCTATATGGAGCTATAATACACATATATATATATATAATGTGTGTGTGTGTATAGTTGTATAACTATATAGAGCCAACATTTATTTATATTTTAATACCAAATCACAGATCGGTCATCTCTCTATATATCCATACATTATACAGTATCTATACAAATCTGCCATCTATTTGGATATATTTAGATCTATATATGTACAGATCTATCATGTAAATAGATATCATTAGATTGATATAGATCTATTATCTCTTTATATATCCATATTATATATCTATACAGATCTCTCATCTATTTTGTATATCTTTAGATCTATATCTGTACAGATCTATCATGTAAATAGATATCATTAGATTTATATCTATAAAGATCTATTACCTCTTTAGATCCATAGATTATATTTATACAGATCTATTATATATTTATAGATTATATCCATACAGATCTATTATCTATAGCTTTATATGTGCAGAGATCTCCAATCTATCTACAATGAACATGATATAGATCTATTATCTATTTATATATCTATCTATACAGATCTATCCATTAACTATAGGTTTATATATACAGAGATCTCCCATCCATCTATGTCTATCTATAATGAACATGATACAGATCTACCATCTATTTATATATTTATAGCTTTATATATACAGAGATCTCCCATCTATCTATAATGAACATGATACAGATCTATTATATATTTATAGCTTTATATATACAGAGATCTCCCATCCATCCATGTCTATCTATAATGAACATGATACAGATCTACCATCTATAGCTTTATATCTACAGAGATCTCCCATCCATCTATAATGAACATGATACAGATCTACCATCTATAGCTTTATATCTACAGAGATCTCCCATCCATCTATAATAAACATGATACAGATCTATTATCTATTTATATATTTATAGCTTTATATATACAGAGATCTCCCATCCATCCATGTCTATCTATAATGAACATGATACAGATCTACCATCTACTTCATTTCAGTATCTAAGCAATCCCGATGCCTCCAGTAATCCCCCCCCCCCCGCCCCCAGCATTGATCTCTATGTAGATGCCCCCAAAGCCTGTTCTCTCGTAGTGTGGAGTCTTGTATGGTGCGCAGTAAGTTACTGCGGGAAGAAGCAGCCCCTCCCAATAGTGGGCAGGCTCCTCCCAATAATGGGCAGCCCCCATATTGGGTGACCTTGTGACACAGGTGCACTCAGGCATTCCATCAATTAATAACTGATTGGTTTAACACTTTCACTGCTAAGGTCCTGTAGTCTTAAGCACATTAACAATTGATGGTGAAGCGTCTGGCGGCCCATCAGGGATAAAGATCACAAACTAATCTCGTATGCCCGTATTGGACAATAATCCGCACTCCATCATCATGTGTAGGTGTGTAGTAAGGCACGCCAGGGTAGCTGACACATACCTTGCCATTCTACATACCTGTGAAACTGGTGCTTCAGTCAGTTTTTTTTGCTTGACACGCATCACCAAGTCTTCAGATGGTTTGTATGTAAAGCTGTTCTTTCAGATTTCTCGGTTTTCAGTGGGTTGATCCTGAATGAACACATTGTCAGCATTGTTCTGTGTGATCAGGTAGGGACTGCGACACCGAGGTATGTTGTATCCGTATTTGGGGTATGGTTTATGGGGTCATCATACCAACACCTTTACACATGGTACCTGTGATCGTTCCATATCGCCATCGTACCCATGAAAGAATCTGATTTTAGGAAAGCAACTTGTTTTCATAAAAAAAAGAATCCTTTGTTGTATATGAAGGTGGAGAATAGTTTTGTATTGAAGGGTGACTTTCATTAGAAATTTGGTTTGGAATAATCGACTTTTTCTTAGTCATGTGTTTGTTGTTATGTGTATGGCCAGCATAATGATTATATGACTTCAAAGCTAAACTTCGGGATCAGTAGATGTTGTCTACAAGAGGTGTGCGTATTCTGACCTAAATCTTGGTGTGTTTTGTGTATTTCTTTCAGATTTGTGTAGTAATCCAGAGTGAAACATTGCCTCTGTACGGGAGCTTCATGTAATAAAGACCGGTCACTTCTATTCTTTCTCATGTGCATGATGATTGGTCTTGTACCCAACCCCTTCTGTAGTTTCCTGCAGACAGTAAGCCTGCCAGGGGTCTCAAACTGGCGGTCCTCCAGCTGTTGCAAGACTACAAGTCCCATGATGCATTGCAGGGCTGACCATTACAAGCATGACACCCACTGGAAGAGGCATGATGGGACTTGTAGTTTCGAAACAGCTGGAGGGCTGCCAGTTTGAGACCACTGTGGGTCAAGCTGCTGTGTCCCTCTTATAGCTCCGCTCTCTGCACAAGATACAGCATTGTCATGATGTAATCACAACCTTTACAAGGTAATAGCTGGTTTGTAAAGGCATTTACTGCACACAAAGTGGGTTTATATCCTTTATGGCTATTGAGGAATGTAAATAAATATTTTTGTGCCTGGAATTTAGCTTTAAAACATGTGAGGCTTGTGATCCATGGCTCAGTGAAGCGTATTTTCCAAAAATACATTTTTAGCTGGGTAAGTATTGGCTTCAGAAATTCAGTAAGGTCATGTTAGACCCCTTTCACACTGGGGCATATTTCAGGCGCTTTAGAGTTAAAAAAAAGTGTCTGTAAAGCGCCTGAAGAAGCTGCATCTGCAATCCCAATGTGAAAGCCTGAGTGCTTTCACACTGAGGCGCTGCGCTGGCAGAGCATCAAAAAAAGTCCTGCTAGCAGCTTCTTTTCAGCGTTGAATACACCGCTTCTAAAGTCCCCTTCCCATTGAGGGAGCTTTTTTAACGCCAAAGTGCCTGAAAAACACCCCAATGTGAAAGGGGTCTTAGCGGCGCATTACCGGCGTTTTTCGGGCTTCAGGCTTTCACATCGGGATTGCAGATGAGGCTTCTTTCAGGCGCTTTACAGGCTTTATTTTAATGCCAACCCAGTGTGAAAGGGGTCTAAAAGCTGAACTAAATTCATTGATTTAAAGCAGAGGTGGCAAACACAAGGCCCGCGGGCCGAATGCGGCCCTCCATGCCATTTCATGTGGCCCTCGCACCTCTCCAGTCATCCTCCAGACCCTTACTTTTTGCTTTCAAGCAATGCATCCAACTTCTTCCCAGCTGCAGCATAAGGAAAGGGGGGTGCACTGTGATGTAAGGGAGAGGGGGGACTTAACTTCTGATGGTGGGGGGCTCTTGACATCTAATATAAGGGGGAGGGGATGAGCTGGACATCTAATCTTACAGATACAACCGGCCCTTTTGAGGGCAACCATAATGCTGATGCGGCCCACGATGAAATTGAGTTTGACACCCCTGATTTAAAGGGTCACTAAAGGAAAACATTTTTTTTGCTGAAATGACTGTTTACAGGGTATAGAGACATAAAAGTTAACTGATTGCTTTTCAAAATGATTAAAAAGAGATAAAAATCAATCATATAATGTGCCTGCAGGTTAGTTTCACTTTTGAACTGGCTTCATGTTTCTGTGAAGTAGAAATAGACACACAGAACAAAAACAAACAAATCCAGTGCAGTGTTTTGTTTTTAAAATGAATCTGATTGGTTCTGGGAAGTTTTAGACACACAGTAATGACAGCTTAGACCACCGTGAGAAAGCTCCCAGTACTGTGGTTATAAGGAAACAGACAAGCAGGTAGTGTGGAGAACAGGGCAGGATTACAGCAACTTCAAAGCAAAAACGAACAATAAGGACATGAAACCAGTACTGCAGTAAGGTAAAAGAAGGTATTTAGCTAAAAAGAACATTTCCTTTAGTGATCCTGTTTCCCAAAACAGTTACATTCAAGGCATTCTGTGGATAACTGTCACAGTTTCTCATCTGAAGCCATCAAATGGCTGGTGTCATAACTGATCACATGTGTGGCACTATTGCAAATGCAGATCAAGCTGCGGCTAAGATAGTGGGCTATAGAGGATAGGAGGTTTTAGCTCTGCTTTAATGGAAATCTATGGTCACAGCATACACTTTTATTTATAACATCAGCATTCTATTAGCAATACAAACAATCATTATTGACAATCCAATATAAGCTTCCTTTAATGTTGTAAGCGGCGCCTCTATTGCATAGCTCCCAACTGTCCCTGATTCCGAGGGACTGTCCCTGATTTGAAACAATGTCCCGTTTTCCTCCTCATTTGTGCCTCATTTTGGTCTGATCTATATAGTTGTATAGAAAATACATTATTTATCTATAAGAAAGTGTTTTACAGTGCCCAACTTTTCATCCAATTTCTAAATTGCTGCAGTTCTAAATTTCACAAGCAAATATTAACCTCCCTGGCGGTATGATTCTTTAAGATTTTAGGTGCTAAAAGCGGTACCATTATTTGCAAGGGAATTTGGCGTTTTATACTGTAGGCTTGTAATTCTTAGGAATAACTCACTTAAATCTATTCAAACAAGAGTCTAATAGGCATCCCGGGTATGATTTTTTTTTTTTTTTTTAATTAAAAATTATAATATAATAAATAATTATAAAAAATGATCACAAATGATAATATAATTATAGTAAAAATTATTCAATAATGTAATCAAATCAAAATCACTGAAATTTGCTCAGTTGCAGAATTTTTGCTGTCATTTTTTTTTTTTTTTTATGACGAATTTCCCCATAAATCGCTATCGCTAAATTCTGCAAGTGATTCTGATTTATTATCGCTGTTTTTTAGCTGCTCTAAAACAATTTTTGCCATAAAGGGACACTTTTGGTTGCTATGGGCAATCTACAGTTTGCAGGGAGAAAGAAAAGTTTTTATTATACAAAATGACATGTAGTGTACAGGGCAGACCACTAGGGACATGGGGGGTGTGTATTTTTTACATACAGTACTGTAATCTATAAGATTACAGTGTACTGTATGTATAGTGTTTGTTTACTTTTTTAAATTTGGCGCCGTTCCCCCCCCTACGTCGCGACGCTCGCAGGGAAGGGAATCGGCGGAACACACAGCATCAGGCGGACATCCGCCCGCCGTGTACTGCGGGGATTCATCGCTGGATCGCAGAGAAAAGGTAAGTAAACTTTTTCTGCATCCAGCGAGGTAAGCGCGTGTGTGGCACGGGGTTACCGATATTAGCTTAAAAATCTCACCCCGTGCCACACACGTGAAGACCGCCAGGGAGGCTAGTCTGACCGGCGATCCAGCGGGAAACCCCCGCCGGATCGCCAGGAATTTTTGGGGGAAAAAAAAATGCACCCCGAGCGTGACTCGGGGTTACCGCTTCTGGCACTGAATGTTAACCCCGAGTCACGCTCGGGAATACCGCCAGGGAGGTTAAGGAATAGTGACGGTAAAAAAAAAAGCACTTATGAGTTCAATCATTTTGTTGTATAATTCTCCTTTAAGGGGGCGTGGCAAGGGTGTGTCCTGTGCCTACATACTTTTACTAACATGTGTCCCTCGTTCCCATCTCAGAAAGTTGAGAGGTATGCTATTGGTTATCTCTGTCCACAAGTTCCTGGGTTCCCTGCATGCTTTGCAGCTTCTCCTCTCCTGTTTACTTTCACTTTCAAAGAACTACTTATCCCATGGTACCTTGCTCCCTGCAAGCAGTAATTTCTAGGGGTGCACCAAAATTTCGGCCAACGAAACATATCGGCCGAAAATAGCCTTTTCAGCAATTTGTCAAAAGAGAAATCACACTGATAATGGCGCCAAAATAGGGCGGGACCTGGGTGGGGGCTTTTTCTCTGGTGCCGCCCATTATGAGGGTGTCATCGGGGCCAATCCTAAGCGGGTGCAGGTCACCCGAGCGCCACAGAGGTGGGGGCACTGAAGCGCCAGAGTGCTCCCCTCCATCCTCCTCTCCTTGCCCGTGTCTGGAGGCGGCTCTCCCCGCCGGGCGTCGCCACCGATGTGTTTCCCAAGCCCGTCACCCCTCCTTCCTCCAGTCAGAGGAGGAGAGCTAAGCAGTCGGTGATCGGAGCGGCTGTCTCTGTGTGGAGAGAGACTAGGCGGGCAGTGACGTCGCTGAGGGGGCAGTCCGTGCCTGCAGTGACATGTGTTCGCCTCCTCCCCCTCTCTGTCCGTTCTCCACCTATTCTCCCATCTGTTTTTATGTACCGTAATGGAGGGGCGGTTTGTCCTACGGGGGGTCTGTACTAATGGAAGGGGCCGGGGGGATTTTTCCTGGGGGGAGTCTGTACTAATGGGGGGGTTTGTCCTGGGGGAGTCTGTACTAATGGAGGGGGGTTTGTCCTGGGGGAGTCTGTACTAATGGAGGGGGGGTTTGTCCTACGGGGGTCTGTACTAATGGAAGGGGCCGGGGGGATTTTTCCTGGGAGGAGTCTGTACTAATGGGGGGGGGGGGTTTGTCCTGTGGGAGTCTGTACTAATGGAGGGGGGTTTGTCCTGGGGGAGTCTGTACTAATGTAGGGGGGTTTGTCCTGGGGTGGTCTGTACCAATGGGGGGGATTGGTTTGTCCTGGGGGGTCTGTACTAATGGAGGTGGGGGGTTTGTCCTGGGGTTCTGTACTAATGGAGGGGGCCAGGGGAGTTTGTACTGGGGGGAGTCTGTACTAATGGAAGGGGGTTTGTCTCGGGGGGTCTGTACTAATGGGGGGGGTTGTTATGGGGGGTCTGTACTAATGGAGGGGATGGTTTGTTCTGAGGTGTATCGCTGGGTCAGGTGAGAGGGCCGATCGGCCATTATCTACTAACGTTCATAGGAACTGCAGTCTCTGACCATCTCCTGTACCATGTCTCCAGTCCCTGACCATCTCCTGTACCATGTCCCCAGTCTCTGACCATCGCCTGTACTATGTCTGCAGTCTCTGACCATCTCCTGTACCATGTCTCCAGTCCCTGACCATCTCCTGTACCATGTCCCCAGTCTCTGACCATCGCCTGTACTATGTCTGCAGTCTCTGACTATCTCCTGTACTATGTCTGCAGTCTCTGACCATCTCCTGTACCATGTCCCCAGTCTCTGACATTCTCATGTACCATGTCTGCAATCTCTGACTATCTCCTGTATCATATCTCCCGTACCATGTCCTCAGTCTCTGACAATCTCATTTACCATGTTTGCAGTCTCTGACCATCTCCTGTATCATATATCCTGTACCATGTCCCCAGTCTCTGAAAATCTCCTGTATAGAAATATTTAAAAAAAAGTAATTTTCCGTATCGGTTTTGGTTTTCGGCCTAGTGCATTTTTCATTTTCGGTACCGGTTTTGGCACACAAAAAAAAACATTTGGTGCATCCCTAGTAATTTCTGTCTCTTGATACTCCTTCTCTGGGTTTCTCAGTAGTTCAGAAAGCAGGCTCTGTGAATTGTGGGACACAGCAGTGCCCACTCACAGGGCAAAGTGACTACGTGTCACAGAATTCAAGGAAATAAATATGTGGGGATCGTCACCAAATACATTTTTAAACTTCAAGATCATTCAGAGTAATAGGAGTAGGCTAGAAATTAATAAAGGGAAATATATATATCATTGCTATGCAGTTAGATTTCATCGTATGCCATTCTTAAATGCTACTTTGTGTGTTATGTCTGATCCAACTATTCAAAATCATGATTGTTGTGTAATGAGATGATCCACATTTTTGTATCCTGTCTTGTTTATATTACTAGACTGTCGCAATTCATTTTACAAACCTATAATCAAAACATTGAAAGATATAAACTCCTGAGGGCTGAGAAATAAATGTATTGCCCTAAACATGATGGGTAATTGGAGTAAATGTATTTAGTATTTCTTAGGAATATAAACAAATTAAGACTTTCCCGGTGTTATAGATTTCAGAGGGCAAAAACATTATTACTTACAAATAAGATCATTTAAAGCCCAACGTCGGGAAATCTGGAAATTCTTACTTGAAGTTAGGCTGTGTCTGTACTGCAAGAGTTAAAGGGTCACTAAAGGCAAACTTTTTTTTTTTTTTTAAATAACAAACATGTTATACTTACCTCCACTGTGCAGCTCGTTTTGCACAGGGTGTCCCCTAACCCTGTCTTCTGGGGTCCCTCGGCAGCTGTCTCTGCTCCTCCTCGCAAAAGCTTTCCACCTTCATGCGAGCGAGCTTGCATGGTGGAAAGCTTTTGCGAGCACGATCCTGTGATACAGCGGCGGGCATAGCCGCCGACTGTATCACTTGGCCCTGCCCCCCCGTCGCGCCATCTCCTGTGATCCGTCCAGCCTAGCCAATCAACAGCCAGGCTGGGAACCGAAGAGGATCACGTGGACGCGCGCGGGACTTTCGAGGGGTCGGGTTAGTAAAACGGGGGTTCGGGGGGGGGGGGCGGTACCGTTGGATGTTTTTTCACCTTAATGCATAGGATGCATTAAGGTGAAAAAACATTTACCTTTACAACCCCTTTAACCACTGTACGTCCACAGAATGGCACGTACAGGCAGATGGGCGTATATATACGTCCCTGCCTTCTAGCGGGTCGGGGGTCCGATCGGGACCCCCTCCGCTGCGTGCGGCGGGCGGCTTACCTGCGGGAGCGATCCGTCCTGAGGGGGCGGCTGTTCGTTTCTGTCCGCCCCCTCGTGATCGTTCCCAGCCAATCCCGTGAGCCTCCGCCGTGTCACTTCCTGGCAGAGAAAGTGATGTCAGCTCTCCTCTCGGCGGTATTTTCAATCCGCCGAGAGGAGAGAACACTCACAGTAAGTCGCACCTAACACTACACTGACACCAGTACACATAGGCACATTTAACCCCTTGCGATCACCCCCCCACCCCCTGTCACACTGTCACTGATTTCAGTGATCATATATTTTCTGATCACTGCATTTAGTGTGACAGTTAGTGTGACAGGCAATTAGTGTTAGGTCCAGTGTAGCCCCGTACCCCCCCGCTAATAAAGTTTTAACCCCTTGATCACCACCCTAGTTAACCTATTCACCCCCATTACCAGCGTCACTAAGCGATCATTTTTCTGATCGCTGTATTAGTGTCGCTGTTGCCGCTAGGTAGCTGATTTTTTTTACTATTTTTTTTACTTAAGACATGTGGCTGAATACATTTTGGCCTATGGGTCCTTTCACACAGAGCGGACCGTTTTTCGATCCGCTCCGTGTGTGTCCGTCGGCTCAGCGGGGATCCACGCTCAGCTGTCGGCGGACAGGGCGGTCCCCGCACACTGTGCAGGGACCGCCCTGTCTCTCCTCTGCTTTCCCCTATGGGGAATCGGATGAAAACGGACCGTTTGTCCGTCTTCATCCGATCCGTTCCGCCGGACGGAAGAAAAATAGAAAAATAGGGTTTTCTTCCGTCCGAAAAACCGGATCCAGGCGGACGCGGATCTTTCCGGACGTTAGCGGATGCATCATCTGCTAATGGACGCGACCCCATAGGCGTCCATTACAAGTCCGTAAACGGAGGCGGACATGTGAAAGGGGCCTAAATGTTTGACTAAAATGTAGTTTATTCGATTTTTCTTATAACAAAAAGTAAAAAATATCGATTTTTTTTTTTTCCCCAAAATTTCGCTCTATTTTTGTTTATAGCGCAAAAAATAAAAATCGCAGAGGCAATCAAATAGCATCAAAAGAAAGCTCTATTTGTGGAAAGAAAAGGACGCAAATTTTGTTTAGGAGCCAGATCGCACAACCGCGCAATTGTCTGTTAAAGCGACGCAGTGCTGAATTGTAAAAACGCCTCTGGGCATTTAGCAGCATATTGGTCCGGGGCTTAAGTGGTTAACTGCTCGGTTATTCTAAGGGACGGTAAAATCGCTTTTACTTCACTCCCAGGCTGACAGCGGTCCCCCGTTGTCTGGCAGTGGACTGTCCCTCAGTGTTATGGAACCTGCATTGGTCTTGATGATGTCAGGAATTTAGACCACTGGAGAATGGGGGAGAAGATGCTACAGGGACCGGCATAGCAGCATGGAGGATCAGGTAAGTAAATTATTTTTCTATGCCCCCAGGATTCAAACAAGCAATTAACCCCTGCAAGGGAGAATTTGGAGGTTTCCTGGTGTTGGGCTTTATTACATTTTTTCTTATCATATCAATGAATAAAAGTTCAGGATTATAATTCCCCTTCCATAGTACAGGTTATAATTTGTACTATGGAAGGAGAATTATTTTAATGAACTTTATAATTAAAAAAGGCAAAACTTTTTTATTTATTTTTAGTTTTGGATTGAGGGGAGAGGGATTAGAACACCTGTCAGTTTTTACTGCTGTCTGCACCTCCATTAACCGCTTTAGTCCCGGAAGGTTTTAACCCCTTAATGACCAGGCCATTTTTTTGCATTACGGCACTGCGTTACTTTAACTGACAATTGCACGGTTGTGCGACACTGTACCCAAATAAAATTGATGACCTTTTTTCTCCAACAAATAGAGCGTTCTTTTGGTGGCATTCTATCACCTCTGCGGTTTTAATTTTTTGCGCTATAAACAAAAAAAGCGCATACATTTCAGGAAAAAAAACAATATTTTAAACTTTCTACTAATAAAAAAAAAGTAAAAAAATTGATTTCTTTTATCAATTTAGACCAATATGTATTCTGCTACATACCATACTTTTGGTAAAAAGTATCAAACTATATTGATTGGTTTGCGCCAAATTTATAACGTCTACAAATTATGGGATATCTTTATGACATTTTTATGTTTAATTTTTTTTACTAGTAATAGCGGCGATCAGCGATTTTTAGCTGGACATTGCGGACAAATCGGAAACCTAACTGACACTTTTTTGGGAACCAGTGACATTATTACAGTGATCAGTGCTAAAATATGCACTGTTACTGTACTAATGACACTGGCAGGGGTGAACATCAGGGGCAATCAAAGGGTTAAGTGTTCCTAGGAGGTTCTTGCTAACTGTGTTGGGAATGGACTGACTGGGTGAACACAGAGATCCGAGTAACCTTCTGCCACTCTTGTAACTGGCTTGTCAATATTCCGATCGCACACGTTCCTGGAAAGTATGGCTCTTAAAATGGTGGGTGCTGCAGTGATTACCAGTTGGGTCCTGGAAACAACCATCAAGTGAACATATTCGAGAGGAAAAAATGGATCAACACTTCCGTCCAAAGGTTTCTTTTATTAAGAAAGGTCACATCACAAACATAGGTGCAACGTTTCGTTTTTGAGCGGGATCCCTTTGTCAGGCACATGCTTGGCTATCACAGTAATCAGTTACTGTGAACTGTGAACAACAACTAACAAACACATATGTGGTATCGCTGCGATCGTTAGGAGCGGGCGAATTGGTTTTGGGTTGTTCTTTGGTGGTAGATTATGCTAGTAGCAAGAAATATACTGCTAAATAAAAAAATAAAAAAACTATTTTAGGCCAGTTTTCCTTTGATAATAAAAATATCAGGAGATATTCATTATTATTTACCACAAAATGATAGCCCAATTTGTCCTGTGGAAAAAAAACAAGGTATAATCAACTTGCATGCACAAAGTACCGTGTTTCCCCGAAAATAAGACCGGGTCTTATATTAATTTTGTCTACAAAAAACACACTAGGGCTTATTTTCGGGGTAGGGCTTAATTAATTATGTACAACGACAATCTTAAAGTAGATGTAACCATAAAAAAATCCTGTTCCTTTAAATTACAGTGCTTGTGCTGTGTAATTTACCCCTCTCTACAGTATGTTCTAAAAATCCTGGAATAAAACAATAAAACATTTTTTTTAAAGCTTCTGTGTCCCCTGTGTTCTCTCTCTCCCCACCTCCCCCTGTCAGGTCAGGAGTAAATTTTCAACGTCGTTTTAAAAACATCTTGGTTAAAGTCCTTTTAAAATTTATGTAATCTGTTTTATAAAAGGATCACACTGGTATAAGGTGCAGTGTGTCTCCCATTGCAAATGTCTCATGGAGAATACCTTATTACAGCTCCCCTGGTCGCTCACTTGATCTGCTCTTCTCCATGCTGAGATCCCTGCTGATGTCAGCCCGCTCCGTGCACTGAAGAGGGAGGGGCCACAGAAGTCAGCTGGGAGGAGAAGAGAGGGGGAAGACCTGAGATCCACAGATGTCAGCGAGGAGGAGAGAAGAAAACCTCTGGCGGGACAGCGGCTATCAAAGTATTTTATAATACAGTCACAAGGGGAGACACACTGCACTCCATACCAGTACAATCGGCCTACAAAACAGACCACAGTTTTTTCATGTACTTTACTAGGGCTCATTTTCGGGGTAGGGCTTATATTGCAGCCTTCCCCAATAATCACGCTAGGTCTTATATTCGAGGTAGGGCTTATTTTTAGGGGGAAACACGGTAGTTGTTGGTAATATGTACGATTTTACGACAAAGTTGCAAAATTAGGCTTATGCCTCGTACATACAACCGGTTTTCCTGACATGCCAAAACCCGCCATTACAGCGTGACGAATGTGCTATCTCCATTTCGAACGCTAGTTTTACCAGAACGAGCGTTCTCGTCTCATTCTGAGCATGCATGTTTTTTTTCCCCTCGGAAAAGCATACACACGAGCGGTTTTTGCGATAAGAAATAGACTGAAAAAATAGAGCAGGTTCAAATTTTTTTGAGGGCAGTTTTCTCGTCGGGAAAACTGCTATGACCGGTACGACCAGTTTTCCCGACCAATCTAAAAAATGGCAATTTTCTCGTCGGGAAAACCAGTCGTGTGTACGAGGCATTAGTCCTGAGTGGTATGGCTCGGTTGGGATTTCAGCACCAATAGCGGTAACCCCAAGCCAGACTCGGTTTTACATCGCAGTATCCACAGGCAGAGTTTACTTACCTCGTCCCTGGATCCTGCAATGTCTCCCCGCTGTGTGATCGAGCTGTCTCCTCGTTCGATACACACAGTGCCGACTGCCGCCGAGCTCCGTTCCCTGCGACGTTACGACGCACAGGGGCGGAGATCGGCGCCAAATTCAAAACAGTAAATACACAGTACACATACAGTATACTGTAATCTTACAGATAACAGTATTGTATAAAATAATTACACACCCCCTTTGTCCCTAGTGGTCTGTCCAGTGTCCTACATGCATTTTTTTTAAAATAAAAACAGTTCTTTCTGCCTGGAAACTGGAGATTGTCCATAGCAACCAAAAAGTGTGCCTTTACATCAAAAGTGGTTTTAGAGCAGCTAGAAAACAGCGGTAATAAATTATAATCACTTGCAGAATTGAGCGATAGCGATTTGTGGAGAAATTCGTCATCAAACAATAAAAGTAATGACAGCGACAATTCTGCAACTGAGCAAATTTCAGTGTTTTTGATTTAATTGCATTATTAAATATGTTTTATTATAATTATATTATTACTTGTTATAGTTATTTATAGTTATTTATTATATTATAATTTATGATTTTGTGTTTAAAACGTTATCATACCCGGGATGTCTACTAGACTCTTGTTTGGTCAGATTTAAGTTATTCCTAAGAATTGCAGGTCTACAATAAAACGCCAAATTTCCATGCAAAATAATTGTACCGCTTTCATCACCTAAAATCTGAAACAATCATTCCGCCAGGGAGGTTAAAGACTCACTTGCATAGGCGTGCCCACGGGGTGTGCCCAGGCACACCCTAACCATCCCTATGCTCTCACTGCTTGTACTAGTTGTGACTGCTGCGAGCCTTGCGACATTGTGTAGCTCATGTCACCACTGTTTTTGAAGTTTTCATTGGCCTTTAGCATTGTATTTATGTTTTTATACTGCTAATAAAAACTTGTGAAATTTAAATTGTGCAACTATACTCTCCAGCTGCCTTTGGCTTACTCATCTGTCACTTTAGTATTGCTCTGTGGTATTGGTGTTAAATGCATTAACCCCTTAGCGTCAACGTAACACAATTACACAACGTAACAATTTGCATATCTCTTTTTGTGCTGGGAGCGCGTTGCACGGCGTTCCAGCACAGTGACCAGGGTCTAACCCAGAGCCCACGTGGCCCGTTCTAACATTTAGGACGTCCAATTCCAGGTCACCTGATCGCTGTGATATCCTCTGATGTGATATCCTCTGATCAGTCACTGTGAAGGCCGCCCCTGTGTTTTCTGCCTCTGTGAATGGACGAGAAAGATACATAGAAACAAAAATAATAATAACTACAATAAAAAAATACCTTGATCAAGGATTGATCTAGGAAAATGGCAGGGTTAGTTTTTGGGTCAAGGTCAGAGTCAACATTTTTTGGACAGGGTTTTAATTTTTATTTTTTTATTAGTATAAGTGTCAGTTAGTGTTAGTGTCGGTGTGTTTTAGGTAGAATAAAAAAAAAATTTCCCTTAATGTTTTTTTTCTTTGTCTGAATTTCTCACTTCCTGTTCCTCCTCAGTTAGCTGTTCTGGCTGACTAAACCCCAGCCAGAACAGCTCGGATGATGGTGGCAAGCTTACTGAGGAGAAACAGGAAGTGAGAAATTCAGACAAAAAAAAAACACATTTAGAGGGGAAATCGAAGGAAAAGGTAAGTGAACCAACAATGCACTAACTCAAAGGAACACATTTAGAAAATAAAAAAATGAACCTTTGCAACCCCTTTAAGCTTATACTTAAAGGGGTGGTTCCCCTAAAAAGAAACTTTTAACATTGCCTGTGTCTTGTTAAAAACATTTAGAATCGGCTGGTAGTTTTAAAAAAAAACACCCGTACATACCATTTTCGGCATGTACTCTCACCGCCGCTTCCGGGTCTGGCAGCCGGGGACAGGCATCCGATTGACGCATACAGCGCGTCACGAGATGCCGAAAGAAGCCGAACGTTGGTGCGGCTCTATACGGCGCATGCGCACCAACGTTCGGCTTCTTTCGGCATCTCGTGACGCGCTGTATGCGTCGATCGGATGCCTGTCAATGAAGCAGGCCCTCCCATCCCCGGCCGCCAGACCCGGAAGCAGCGGTGAGAGTACATGCCAAAAATGGTATGTACGGGTGTTTTTTTTTTAAACTACCAGCCGATTCTAAATGTTTTTAACAAGACACAGGCAATGTTAAAAGTTTCTTTTTAGGGGAACCTCCCCTTTAAATATGAGGTCCCCTTTTATGGTAGCCATGATCTGGGACACACTGTACATTGGGTGCATCCCCCAACATCACAGGAACAAGCACTCTCCATCTTTAAAGACTCACTTGTGTGTAATGCACCTTCTCTTGCTTTTGCTGCAGCAATGTCTCAACAAAGGGAGAGAGTTTTGTAGTGGTCTGCACAGAGCTCCGAGGACAGGACTACATACATCTCCTCCTTTCTTATTCTTCATAACATGAAGAGCAATGCCTCTTTCACACCAGCCACACGTGTTATGCTCTGAATAACCCGTGCATGCTGTGGTATGAAGGGCCGAGCTATGTGTTGTTACAAGACATCACACTGTTTATTTTTACTTTGTTTAACTTATTTGAAATATCAAAATATGAATTCTCAGTTAAAGGGGTTGTAAAGGTTTGTTTTTTATTTTATAAATAGGTTCCTTTAAGCTAGTGCATTGTTGGTTCACTAACCTTTTTCTTCGATTTCCCTTCTAAATGTTTTTTTCTGTGTTTTCTTTGTCTGAATTTCTCACTTCCTGTTCCTCCTCAGTAAGGTGTATAGTAAGCTGTTCTAAATGACTTTCCACCGCTCAGATGATGGTGGAAAGCTTACTGAGGAGAAACAGGAAGTCAGAAATTCAAACCAAGAAAAGAAGGGAAGTCGAAGGAAAGCGTAAGTGAACCAACAATGCACTAGCTTAAAGGAACCAATTTAAAAAATAAAAGACGAACCTTTACAATAAAATGACCTTTCCATGCCTCAAATAGCCCATGTCATATGATCACATGAGCAGCATAATGACAACTGCAGATCTAAAAAAGAGGCTAAGATGGCACCATCCTTGGCAAATGGGGGAATGGCAAGGTTTCAACAGTTATATATTTAAAGCACTGCACTACCCAATATTTCAGTTAACCACTTCAGCCCCGGAAGATTTGGCTGCTCAATGACCAGGCCATTTTTAGCGATACGGCACTGCGTCGCTTTAACTAACAGTTTTGCGGATGTGCGATGTACCGAAACAAAATTTACGTCCTTTTTTCCCCCACAAATAAAGCTTTCTTTTTGTGGTATTTGATCACCTCTGCGGTTTTTATCTTTTGTGCTATCAACAAAAAAAAAAAGCGACAATTTTGAAAAAAAAAACACTCTCTTTTACCTTTTGCTATAGTAAATATCCCAATTTTTTTCTCAGTTTAGGCGGATACATATTCTTCTACATATTTTTGGTAAAAGGGTATATTGATTGGTTTGCACAAAAGTTATAGCGTCTACAAACTATGGGAAAGATTTATGGCATTTAAATGGCGTTTTATTTAATTTTTTCACTATTAATGGTGGTGATCTGCAATTTTTTGCGGTATTGTGATGTTGCAGCAGACAGGTCGGACCCCTTTGACACATTTTTGGACCATTCACATAGCAATCAGTGCTATAAATATGCACTGATTACTATGTAAATGTCACTGGCAGGGAAGAGGTTAACACTAGGGGGCAATCAAGGAGTTAACTGTGTTCCCTATTGTGTGTTCTAATTGTGGGGGGAAGGGTACTCACTGTAGGAGATGACAGATCGTGGTTTCTACCTTGTTTTCTCTCCTCTGATAGCATGGGGATTTGTGTGTTTACACACACAAACCCCCGTGCTGCCGCTCGTGCACGCGCCGCTCGTGTGCTCTCTGGTGGCTCCCCTGAGCGAAGCCGTATATATACGGGATTTCGCCCAGGAGAGCCATTCTGCTGCAGTATATCTGTGTGAGTCGGTCGGGAACCAGTTTTTATTGAAGTCAGCAGACAATAATTTGTCTAAAAGCTAATCTTTAACCTCCCTGGCGGTATGATTCTTTAAGATTTTAGGTGCTAAAAGCGGTACCATTATTTGCAAGGGAATTTGGCGTTTTATACTGTAGGCTTGTAATTCTTAGGAATAACTCACTTAAATCTATTCAAACAAGAGTCTAATAGGCATCCCGGGTATGATTTTTTTTTTTTTTTTAATTAAAAATTATAATATAATAAATAATTATAAAAAATGATCACAAATGATAATATAATTATAGTAAAAATTATTCAATAATGTAATCAAATCAAAATCACTGAAATTTGCTCAGTTGCAGAATTTTTGCTGTCATTTTTTTTTTTTTTTTATGACGAATTTCCCCATAAATCGCTATCGCTAAATTCTGCAAGTGATTCTGATTTATTATCGCTGTTTTTTAGCTGCTCTAAAACAATTTTTGCCATAAAGGGACACTTTTGGTTGCTATGGGCAATCTACAGTTTGCAGGGAGAAAGAAAAGTTTTTATTATACAAAATGACATGTAGTGTACAGGGCAGACCACTAGGGACATGGGGGGTGTGTATTTTTTACATACAGTACTGTAATCTATAAGATTACAGTGTACTGTATGTATAGTGTTTGTTTACTTTTTTAAATTTGGCGCCGTTCCCCCCCCTACGTCGCGACGCTCGCAGGGAAGGGAATCGGCGGAACACACAGCATCAGGCGGACATCCGCCCGCCGTGTACTGCGGGGATTCATCGCTGGATCGCAGAGAAAAGGTAAGTAAACTTTTTCTGCATCCAGCGAGGTAAGCGCGTGTGTGGCACGGGGTTACCGATATTAGCTTAAAAATCTCACCCCGTGCCACACACGTGAAGACCGCCAGGGAGGCTAGTCTGACCGGCGATCCAGCGGGAAACCCCCGCCGGATCGCCAGGAATTTTTGGGGGAAAAAAAAAAATGCACCCCGAGCGTGACTCGGGGTTACCGCTTCTGGCACTGAATGTTAACCCCGAGTCACGCTCGGGAATACCGCCAGGGAGGTTAATAGCAAGATTATTTTCTGGGTGTGGAAAACGTTTGTAATGTATAGCAGATTTTGTGTGTAGGCAAAATTTACCGACACTGACATTTTTAAATACTCTGTGTCCAATTTAATTGGCATGAGACATTTAATTTAGGATGTGCTAGGATAAGAATATTGATAGGTCAGTAAGATTTGAAGTGCCATCTGTTCTTAACCACTTAACCCCTGGACCATATTGCTGCCCAAAGACCAGAGCACTTTTTGCGATTCGGCACTGCGTGGCTCCCAAACAAAATTGGCGTCCTTTTTTTCCCACAAATAGAGCTTTCTTTTGGTGGTATTTGATCACCTCTGCGGTTTTTATTTTTTGCGCTATAAACAAAAATAGGGTGACAATTTTGAAAAAAAAAAAAGAATATTTTTTACTTTTTGCTATAATAAATATCCCCCAAAAATATATAAAAAAACATATTTTTTCCTCAGTTTAGGCCGATACGTATTCTTCTACATATTTTTCATTAAAAAAAAATCGCAATAAGCTTTTATTGATTGGTTTGCGCAAAAGTTATAGCGTTTACACAATAGGGGGTATTTATATGGCATTTTTATAAAAAAAAAAATAATAGTAATGGCGGCGATCAGCGATTTTTTTCGGTACTGCGACATTATGGCGGACACTTCGGACACTTTTGACACATTTTTGGGACCATTGGCATTTTTATAGCGATCAGTGCTATAAAAATGCATTGGATTACTATAAAAATGCCACTGGCAGTGAAGGGGTTAACACTAGGGGGCGGGGAAGGGGTTAATTGTGTTCCTGGGTGTATTCTAACTGTATGGGGGGGTGAACTGACATATGGAAATCACTAATCTTCCGTTCAAACATTGTATGAACGGAAGATCAGCATCCCCCCCCCCTGACAGGACCGGGAGCTGTGTGCATACACAGCTCCCGTTTCCCGCTCTGTAAAGAGTAATCGCGGGTGTCCGGCGGCGATCGCGCCCGCCGGGCACGCGCACTGGACTCAGGGAGCGCCCCTAGTTGCCTGCGAGAGAGCCGACGTAGAGCTACGGGCTCTCGCGCAGGGGAGCCAACCTGCCGCCGTAAAACGGCATGTCGGCAAGTAGTTAAAGGAGTTGTAAAGGAAAACATATTTTTTGCTGAAATAACTGTTCACAGGGTATAGAGACATAATAGTTAACTGATTCCTTTTAAAAATAGATAAAAATCAATCATATAATGTACCTGTAGTTTAGTTTTGTTTTTGCCTGTTGTTTCCTGTCTGTCTGATGTACAGAGACACAGAGCCAATACAGGGCAGTGATGGTTTTTAAAACAAACTGATTGGTGCTAAGGGGTTTTAGACATACAGTAATCACACCTCCTTGATTAGTGACCACAGAGAGAAAGCTCCCAGTACTGTGGTTATAAGGAAACAGACAACCAGGAAGTGTGGAGATCAAAGAAGGATTACAGCAACTTGAGAGAGCAAAAACGAACAATGAGGACATGAAAACAGCACTGCATTAAGGTAAAGAAAGCTATTAAGATAAAAAAAAATCCTTTACAAACCCTTTAAAGATGATCACATCTTCTGTGTTGTTTTTCTTTTGCTAGCATTATTTTATTTCAGTTCTGATAAATAACTCCAGGTATTTGTACATTTGAGCTCCTTTATATATTTTTTTAAACAATATTGCAATTTTCATTAAACAGTCTCAATACATAAAATCTCCATTATTCTTTGCAAGTCATCTGATATTTTAAATCAGACTGATGTCATTCTTTGTACTCAGGGCTGTTTTTAAGGCAGGGCAACAAGGAAACTGCCCTGGGCCCCATCATTGTTGTGGGGCCCAAAGCAGCTGCCTTATGCTTGCCAACTATCCCGCTCCACCCTATTTCATTTGTATATCATGCCCCCTTGAGGTCATATTTTTATTAGATCAATTGATTGCTGTAAGCTAGAGCATTTAAATATCACTTACCTAGTTTTTCCTTTTGACCTCCAAAATACAGTAATCCAGGTTTGAAAATGCCATTTCCTGTCTCTCCTCTTCTTGCTTTCCACCAGCACCTGCATGGTGGAAAGCAGAGTGTGCTCACCCCCTCCCTATGACTACAGCCCTGCGTGAAGATGCTCTCTTAACCCTCACAGGCATGGAGGCTAAGCCTAATGGGAACTGTAGTTCCCATTAGGCCGTGATGTAGCAAGAATGAACGAGCACTGCAAACCAGGAAGTCAGTGAGAATAATGATTCAGGAGTGACGGAGGTGAATAAAACAGCTCAATTTCAACACGTATCAAACTAGTTATAATGCAAAACATTACTTTTTACTTTATCAGCTACTGTCAGACCTTCATTTAAGAGGAAAATATTTTTGTCTTTACAACCCCTTTAAGCCTAACATCAGCCTGTTCTGCAAAGGTAAGCAAATTGGAGGTGGAAACCCTTTTCAAAATAACAAGGTGCTGTGCACCCTGAATTTTAGTGCATGTGAATACGCACATCCCAGCAGATGCGTGAGGGTGTCATTATTAATTAATAGCACTGCTGTGTATCTGCTAAAGGGCAGCACGTTTTTGTGGTCAGTTTAAATCTTCTCATTAGATTGGGGCTTGGTGTAGAATCCTTTCATTCACACTAGTATCCAGTGTGAAGGCCCCCTACATTGGTGGTCAGTATAAATCCCTCTTTACATTGGTGTTTACTGTGAATGCACCTATTACAATAGTGGTCAGTGTAAATCCCCATTACATGGGTGGCCAGTGTAGAAACTGATCTTTATATTGATAATCGGCAAAAAAGTTTCAAATCGTCCCTTACTGTTGGTCCACGTAGAAGCCCCCTGGGGAGTTGGGGAGTGTAAATCCCCCCTTACGTTTGTTGCCAATGTAGAAATCCGCCTTTATTGGTTATTGTAATAAAATCCCCCATTACATTGGTTGTCAGTGTAAATTCTTCATTACATTGGTGATCAGTGTACTTTTCCAGAATTGGCCTGAGGCCGCGTACACACGATCAGACATGTCCGATGAAACCTGTCCGACGGACCGTTTTCATCGGACCAGGCTGAAGTGGTCTGTTGGTCTGATGTGCGTACACACCATCGGACCAAAAGCCCCTCTGACCAGAACGCGGTGACGTAGAACACAACCACGTGCTGAAAAAACGAAGTTCAATGCTTTCAAGCATGCGTCGACTTGATTCTGAGCATGCGCGGGATTTTGGTCCGATGATTTTGTGTACTAACCATCGAACCCGCCCGACGGACAGGTTTCCAGCGGACATGTTTTCAAGCATGTTTTAAAACTTTGGTCCGCTGGAAATCGGTCCGATACGCCGTACACACGATCGAACATGTATCCCCCTTACACTGGAGGTCATTGTAAATCCCCCTCTACATTAGTGATCCGTGCAGAAGTGTCACCTTACATTGGTGGTCAGTACGGGGATACGTAGCCTGTGCCTACAGTGGGCACGTCGGCATCAGAACTGAACCATGGAGCAATAGAGGAGGGTGGCCTGGTCTGATGAATGACATTTTTTTACATCATGTGGCCTGGGTGCCTTTGTGTTGCTTACCTGGGGAAGGCAAGCCAGCAAAAAGTGTGATGCTTTGGTCAATGTTCTGATGGAAAACCCTGGGTCCTGCCATTTTCAGAGTTACTTCACAGGTACCACATACTAGTACACCTCTTAAAGGAAACTGTATTCCCTTATGGCAGTGGCCTCTCTCAGCAGGTTAATGTACCCACACTGCAAAAATGGCTCAAGAATAGTTACATAGTTAGTCAGGTTGAAAAAAGACACAAGTCTATAGAGTTCAACCATAAGAAAAATAATAATAATAATAATATCGTACAATCACATATACCCAATTCTATACCCACAGTTGATCCAGAGGAGGGCAACAAAAAAAACCCAGCAAAGCATGATCCAATTTGCTACAGCAGGGGAAAAAAAATCCTTCCTGATCCCCCATGAGGCAATCGTATATTCCCCGAATTAACTTTACCTACAAATCTTAGTACCCAGTTATATTATGTGCATTTAGGAAAATATGCAGGTCTTTCTTAAAGCAATCTACTGAGCTGGCCAGAACCACCTCTGGAGGGAATCTGTTCCACATTTTCACAGCTCTTACTGTGAAGAAACCTTTCTGTATTTGGAGGTGAAATCTCTTTTCCTCTAGACGTAAAGTGCCCCCTTGTCCTCAGTGTTGACCTTAAAGTGAATAACTCAACACCAAGTTCACTATATGGACCTCTTATATATTTGTACATGTTGATCATATCCCCCCTTATTCTCCTCTTCCCAAGAGTGAATAAATTCAGTTTTTTTAATCTTTCCTCATAGCTGAGCTCCTCCATGCCTCTTATCAGTTTGGTTGCCCTTCTCTGCACTTTCTCCAGTTCTCCGATATCCTTTTTGAGAACTGGAGCCCAAAACTGAACTGCATATTCCAGATGAGGTCTTACTAATGATTTGTACAGGGGCAAAATGATATCTCTCTCTCTGGAGTCCATACCTCTCTTAATACAAGAAAGGACTTTGCTCGCTTTGGAAACCGCAGCTTGGCATTGCATGCCATTATTGAGCTTATGATCAACTAAAACCCCCAGATCCTTCTCCACCACAGACCCCCCCATTTGAACTCCCCCTAGTATGTATGATGCATGCATATTTTTAGCCCCCAAGTGCATAACTTTACATTTATCAACATTAAACCTCATCTGCCACTTAGTCGCCCAATTAGACAGAGCATTGAGGTCGGCTTGTAAATTGGAGACATCCTGCAAGGACGTTATTCCACTGCATAGCTTGGTGTCATCTGCAAAAACAGAAATGTTACTTTGGATCTCAGACCCAATATCATTTATAAATATATTGAAAAGTAAGGGACCCAACACTGAACCTTGGGGTACACCGCTGATAACCTTGGACCATTCAGAGTAAGAATCATTAACCACAACTCTCTGAATTCTGTCTTTCAGCCAGTTTTCTATCCATTTACAAACTGATATATCTAATCCTGTAGACCTTACCTTACACATGAGCCGTGTGTGGGGAACTGTATCGAACGCTTTTGCAAAATCCAAGTATACCACGTCCACTGCTACGCCTCTGTCCAGGGTTTTACTTACCTCTTCATAAAAGGAAATCAGGTTTGTCTGACAACTTCTGTCTTTCATGAATCCATGCTGTCTGCTGCTTAAATAGTTTGTTTCCAGCAAGAACTCATCCATGTGGTCTTTTATTAAACGTTCCAGTATCTTCCCAACTATAGAAGTTAAACTAACAGGTCTATAGTTACTAGATATGTGCATTCCCGTTCGTACGAATGTTATTTTCGTACGAAAATGTTCATTTTCGTACCCGCGGGATAATGTGTACATACGAAAACGGTAAAGCACCAAAATACGAAAACGACGGGATAACGGATGAGCCGCATAACGAACGACCGCAAATACGAACGAACGATCCGACGGGAAAAAACGACAAAACGAAAATGGCAAAATAATGAAAATTAAATCTGTATCAAGAGGTTTGCATTGTGTATTTTGTTTAAATCTGTTTTGTGTTCGTTTTCAGTTGTATGTTCATTGTTCAATGACATCTATAACAAAAGAATTTCATTATGTATATTGAATGAATTCTTTTTTCTTTTTTCTGTGTATTCAAAATACTGAATGCAATTTTTTTGTTATAGGTGTCATATCAACATACGAAAATAACAAAAGAAACAGGTTCAAATGCAAACCTACTGTTTATGGGTTTTTTAATGGCCAGAGAGTTATGCCGCGTACACACGATCACTTTTTGCGATGAAAAAAAACGACGTTTTTCAAACTTCATTTTCCAAAACGACGTTGCGTACACACCATCGTTTTTCCCAAAAAGTCTAGCAAAGCGCCGTGACGTCCATCACGTACGACGGAACTATAAAGGGTCATTTCCATGCGGAAGACGGCCTCTTTTGCTGATATTGTGTTGCTGCGTGTTAGTAAAAGTTTGGTGAGAGACGATTCGCGCTTTTCAGTCTTCGTGCTTTAATATCGTTTACTGTCGTACAGTTTGTGCTTTTGGGGTCGTATTTGTGATACAGTGCTTGTTTTCCAATCGTATCTGTTTTGGCAGTGCGTTCTTGTCTACACGTTCCTGTTTTGCAGGTCCGTTCTTCAAAGGCATTTCTGTACTTCAGAGCGGTGTTTTAGTGCGATCTGATTTGACGACCGTTTTCTAGCCATGTTGCGGGTACGTTCTCGTCGCCGAGATCGTGCTGTGCTTCTTGTTGGGATGTGTGCTGCATCCCGGCTCCGGTCCTTGAGGAGGGCGAGAAGGACTTTGTGGGCCAAGGACTGGTTTCTTCGCAGGGACCAGTTCTCTCATATGCCTCTGCTGCGGGAGATCCGAGAAAATAACCCTGATGATTTCAGGAATTTTCTTCGGATGTCTGACCCCGTATTTCAGCAGCTTTTGGCTTCGGTGTCGCCTTATATCACCAGGCAGGACACCGTTATGCGGGAAGCCATCACTGCTGAGCAGCGGCTAGTTGCCACCTTGCGGTACCTGGCAACAGGGAGAAGTCTGCAGGACTTGAAGTTCTCGACGGGCATCTCCCCCCAGGCTCTGGGCCTCATAATTCCCCAGACCTGTTCTGCCATCATTCATGTTCTGCAGGAGGACTATATTAAGGTAAGTGGTGGCCTTTAAAGGCACAAACTATGTTTTATTTAGGCTTTTGTATTTGTTTCAATTTGTTTGGTTTTAAACAGTCCCTAATTAACCTGTTTGTGATCTGCTGGTAATGTTCCCTTTCATCTCCATGCATGCTGTATTCATTTTATATTTGCTCCTACATGCATCTTTTGTTTTGCCAACCTGTCCAGGTTTTTTTTTTTTTTTTGTGTCCCAAACCCACCTAGCCTAGTCCCCCTATATTTTGTCCTATATTGTAGTGCTGTCTATAGAAGTCCCTATATCCCCCTATATGTTGTCCTATATTGTAGTGCACGCACAACCCCCCCCCTCTTTTTTTTGTAATTGTATAAATTAACATTTTTTTAGTATTTAATTTTTTTTAGAGGTCTCAAACTCATTTTGGGCCTCCACTCCCCTTATTTTTTGTAGGATTGTGACCATCAGAGGGTGTGATTAATCTGCTTTAGTGATCTCTTCTTATTTTTCCTATTTTTAACCACTTCCCTACGGCCGTACGACTATATGCGGCCGCAGGGTGGTTCTAAATCTCTGGGCTGCCGTTTTTTCACGGCAGCCTCTTTCTGTGTTCCCAGCGTGCGCTCCAGAGCACGCAGCGGGGAACTTGTGTACTGGCCGTGTCCCTTGGACACAGCCAATCACAGCTCGCCGCGAACGGCCAATCAGAGTGGCCGTTTGCAATGCGATCTGTGCAGCCAATGAGAGATGATCTCATATGTAAACATATGAGATCATTTCTCATTGCCGGCTCTCACAATGACAGCGTCCTGTCACTGGAGAGAGCAGACCGATCAGTGTTCCTTATACATGGGGACACAGATCGGTCACCCCCCCCTCCCCCCACAGTTAGAACACAATGCAGGATACACATTAACCCCTTCCTCACCCCCTAGTGTTAACCCCTTCCCTGCCAGTCACATTTATACAGTAATTAGTGCATATTTATAGCACTGATTGCAGTATAAATGTGAATGGTGCCAAAAAGGTGTCAAAAGTGTCCGATGTGTCCGCCATGTTGTCGCAGTCGCAATAAAATTCGCAGATCGCCACCATTACTAGTAAAAAAATAAATAACAAATAATAATTCTGTCCCTTATTTTGTAGGTGCTATAGCTTTTGCACAAACCAGTCGCTTATTGCGATTTTTTTTGATTTTTTTTTTTTTTTAACCAAAAATATGTAGAAGAATACGTATCGCCCTAAAATGAATTTTTTATTTTATAGCAACAAGTAAAAAATATTGTTTTTTTTTTCAAAATAGTCGTCGTTTTTTGTTTATAGCGCAAAAAATATAAATCGCAGGGGTGACCAAATACCAGCCAAAAGAAAGCTCTATTTGTGGGGAAAAAAGGACGCCAATTTTGTTTGGGAGCCATATCGCACGACCGCGCAATTGTCAGTTAAAGCGACGCAGTGCCGCAAGCTGAAATTTCACATGGTCAGGAAGGGGGTTTACATGCCCAGTAAGGAAGTGGTTAATAATACTTCAAATTAATGTTTGTTTTTTTGGTATCAAAAAATGTTTTGGGATGTTCTTTTAGGAATGTTTGTTTGATATTTTTTTATTTTTTTGGTATCTACAGTTCCCCACCACGCCACAGGAATGGCAGACTGTGGCAGCGGACTTCTCCCGGCGATGGAATTTTCCAAACTGCGGAGGAGCTATTGACGGCAAGCACGTCCGCATCGTGCCACCACCCCATAGTGGATCCCATTATTTCAATTACAAGGGGTTCCACAGTGTTGTTCTGATGGCGGTGGTGTCTGCCAATTACGAGTTCTTGTATCTTGATGTTGGGAAAAATGGGCGGATGTCGGACGGTGGTGTCTTTGCCGAGACGGAGTTCGCCCAACGGCTTCTTTCCGAGGACCTGGGATTGCCGCCTGCGGAGGATAATGAAGAGGGTCTGCCCTTCGTTTTTGTTGCAGATGAGGCTTTCGCCTTGGGTCCTCACCTCATGAGGCCATTTCCCCAACGCGCCCTCACCCCTGAGAGGAGGGTGTTTAATTACAGGCTGGCCAGAGCCAGACGTGTGGTGGAAAATGCCTTTGGCATCATGGCCAGCCGTTTCCGGCTATTTCTTACTGCCATAAACATGGCCGAATACAAGTTGAATTATATAATTACATGCTGCTGCATTTTACACAACTATTTAAAAAAACATTCTTCTTCTTACCTAACCCTTTTGCCTGATGACCCTGTTGACATTCCAGAGGCAGCTCGTGACGCTGCCCATCCCCAATTGGCCCCCCGAAACGCACGTGCTGTGCGTCAGGCATATGTGGACTACTTTATGGGTAGGGGGGCCATTCCAATGCCAGATCTTGGCTGAATAATTAAATTTATTTTTTGCCTCAAACAGTCTTTTCTTTGTTCTTTAATTAATTTATAAGGTTTGTGTTTTTATTTTATCTCCTAGGTCAGTGATGGCGACCTTGTCACCCCAGATGTTTTGGAACTACATTTCCCATGATGCTCATGCATTCTGCAGTATAGTGGAGCATCAAGGGAAATGTAGTTTCAAAACATCTGGAGTGCCAAGGTTCGCCATCACGGTCCTAGGTTATCATAGTGCCATGTGTTTGTGATGGACTGAAATAACTATCCCTCATTGTTTAATGTTCTCAGCATACATTTTTTTTAGGTATTTTCTAGGGTTGTCCCGATACCACTTTTTTAGGACCGAGTACAAGTACGGATACTTTTTTTCAAGTAGTCGCCGATCCCGAATACCGATACTTTTTTTTTAAATGTGTCCCCAAATGCAGCCATGTCCCCCACATATGCAGCCATGTATGTCCCCCATATTGCAGCGATGCGTCCCTCATACCTTTTTAGATATGCTGATGCCGCCTCTGCCGCATACCGCCGTATCCCCCTGCACAATCGCGTAGCGCAGGGGTCTCCAAACTATGGCCCTCCAGTTGTTCAGGAACTACAATTCCCATAATGCTTAGTCATGTCTGTGAATGTCAGAGTTTTACAATGCCTCATGGGAAATGTAGTTCCGAAACAGCTGGAGGGCCGTAGTTTGGAGATCCTTGGCGTAGCGCATTACAAGCTTTCATTCTAAAAACTTGTAAATGGCCGCGCTTCGTGTTTTAAAACTCCCCTTCTCCGGATGGAGGGATCCGTCCAATCCGGAGAGGGGGAGTGTCAATACACGGCCATTTACAAGTATTCAGAATGAATGCTTGTAATGTAAGCTATGCGATTGTGCAGGGGGATAAGGCGGTATGCGGCGGCGTCAGCATATCTAAAAAGGTATGAGGGACGCATCGCTGCAATATGGGGGGGGAAGTATTCTATTTAGGTATCGGGGGTATTTGCGGGAGTACAAGTACTCCCGCAAATACTCGGCATCGGTATCGGGACAACCCTAGTATTTTCTATTAATCATTGAGCTTAAATAACAAGACACATATTTTACTGTAAATTTTTTATTTTTTGCATCTTGAAAAACATAACTTTTTGACATAAAATTTTTTAAAAACATTTTTTTTAGTTACAAAACAAATATATATTTTTTGTTTTTGTTTTTTTTTATAACATTCCAAAAATAAAATCACTTTTTTTTTTTTTTTTTTACATTATTCAAAAAATAAAATCACTTTTTTTTATATATTTATTTTTTTACATTATTCAAAATCTAAAATCACATTTTTTTTTTTTTCATTATTCAAAAAATAAAATCACTTTTTTTTTTTTACATTCAAAAACTAAAATCACTTTTTTTTTTTTTTTTTTTTTTTTTTTACATTATTCAAAAAATAAAATCACATTTTTTTTTTTATTATAAACCAAACCTTTTTTCTATTACAAAATAAACACTAAATAAATCAAAACCTACCCAAATAATCTATTAAATTTTTAATTTGTGTCTCCAGCCCTTTTGATTTTTCTACCACTTCTCGTGCAGTGTCCTGGATGTCCTCTAGTTGTTCCCTGAAGGACCATATTTCGGACAGCACAAATTTGGCAGTATCCCTGTCCATTGTCGCTGCACGACTTGCTCCTGAAATGTGGGAACAAAAAAGGTATTAAAATTCGGAAAACCTACATGTAGATCATGGGTCTTCAAACTACGGCCCTCCAGTTGTTCAGGAACTACAATTCCCATCATGCCTAGTCATGTCTGTGAATGTCAGTGTGTTACAATGAATGCCTCATGGGATGTGTAGTTCCACAACAGCTGGAGGGCCGTAGTTTGAGGATCCCTGATCTAGATTACCTGGGTATGAGTGTTGTGTAGGAAATTTACTGGATGTGGTGGCAGCGTCATCATCCCTCGGGGGTGGGGCTTCGGAAGTTCCAACCTGCCTTGCTGCTTCACTGCGCCCTACGAGATTGAAGATAGGGAAAAAAGAAAGGTAAAAGATTATAAAGAGATATGAGTGAGAACTAAAAATACAAGTACAGAGTATATAAACATGTGCAGAATCCACTGCTGAGCAGACTCTCCTTTTTCTGTTTATTGGTCATATTTACTAAGCTTTTCACATCGACTTTAATTTAGGTACAAATCTACATTACAAAAGATCACAAGTGAAGTCACATTACAACAAAAATGGCAAGATTCCTGTTTGGGGACACATGAATTGGTCGTAGGAGTCGTCGTTTGTTCAAATAATAACAAATACAAAGACGTTTTTTGGGAATGATATAGTGTTTATACACTCCTTTTTGTCCATGCGAACTAGGCGCATGATGATATTTAGCACGAAGATTGTCGTTTAGTAGGTCGAAAAACAACGTATAAACGACGACTTCTCCGACCACTTTTTGTGCCCACAAACAGATACAGTACAACCTGAAATTAAAATCACATGGCACAATTAACAAACACCACAAATGTGTCAAAAAATAAAAAAAACTTACTTTTTCCCCGAATCAGCCTCTTGATATGCTGGAGTTGTTCAGGCTCTCTGTTTTTGAGGTCTGACCACCTCTTTCTCAATTGTTCTCGAGTCCTGCGTTGGCCAAATTTTTGATGCAGCCTCCTGATCACCTTCTCCATGATGTCGGCCTTCACCCTGTTTGGATGCAGGTAAGGGCCATGCTTCCCGTCATAATCCTCCCTTTGTAAGATGGTGACCATCTCCACCATCTCTTGGAAGGCCATGTTTGAGGCCTTGTACCTCCGCCGGGATCGTCCGGTTGGCTGGGCCTGGCCTGCCTGATGGCTTGAGCTTGCCATGTTTCTCTCCATCTTGTTCTTGCCTAAAACACACCCACAAAGAAAGATCGAGAAAGGGGCGTGGAAAAGACGAGACCGAACGTCAGGGGCGGGATCTCGTGCATCGCGTCACACGTTCGCGCCGTTTAAAGGGATCCACGCCATTGCAAGCGCCGTTCACAACCTGCGGAACAAGGCGGAAGAGACGATCGGATCATAAGACGGTATGTATCTGGATTATGGACATTACAAATATTAGGGAACAGTGGATTATTGTGTGGGCTAGAAGATATGGGGGGTTCATTGCAAGCGCCGTTCACAACCTGCGGAACAAGGCGGAAGAGACGATCGGATCATAAGACGGTATGTATCTGGATTATGGACATTACAAATATTAGGGAACAGTGGATTATTGTGTGGGCTAGAAGATATGGGGGGTTCATTGCAAGCGCCGTTCACAACCTGCGGAACAAGGCGGAAGAGACGATCGGATCATAAGACGGTATGTATCTGGATTATGGACATTACAAATATTAGGGAACAGTGGATGATTGTGTGGGCTAGAAGATATGGGGGGTGATTTACTTAAAGGAAAAGACACTTTGCACTACAAGTGCACTTGTAAATGCAGTCGCTGGACATCTTGAGGAGGACATGCAAGGATAAATTTAGAAATAGCATTTTAGCATGCACATCATTGTCTGATACAATCAGCAGAGCTTCCCCTCATTTCTGATCTACCCCTCTCAGATTTATACAACGATTGCACTTCCAAGTGCACTTTCAGTGCAATTGAAGTGCAGAGTGTATTTTCCTTTCATAAATAACCCCCATGGTGTTTAAAAGCTAATTAGTAGTAGTGGCTTGACTGACACTAGGCTTTGTTTTTTGTTTTGTACATGCAGAACTAATGGAGGCCTTTAAGGATCCGGAATTTCTGACAGAATTTATCCAGAGATGGAAGGAACATCCAGTTCTCTGGCAATCCAAAAGCAAAATTAATAAAAACAAAGATGCCCGGAAGAAAGCAAAGGAGGCCCTGCTTGAATATGTAAAAACAAGGGTCCCCAACGCTACATTGGAGACTGTTAAGGCTAAAATCAATTCGCTTTGGGGCACCTACAGGACCCAACGGTCACAAGTCCTGGCCTCGATGAGATCTGGGGCTGCAGCTGACAGCGTCTACAAGCCTAACCTGTGGTACTATAGTCAGATGCAGTTCCTGGATGATCACATAGAGTCCAGGCCATCCATGTCTACCCTTCCCCCAAGGAGACAGTCCAGTGTTCCCTGCAGTCAGCCCTCCAGTGTTCCCTGCAGTCAGCCCTCCAGTGTTCCCTGCAGGCAAGAGCAGGCAAGCTCAGAGGAAGAGCCTGAGTTCATGGAGGAGGCAGATTGTGACCCATGGAGCCAGGTATTGCATTTTCAGATTCATTTTTGTAATGCAAAGTATAATAATGATGAGTAATTTATGTTACAAGTGATTGAAATTATATAAATGTTTGGCCAAAAAATTTGGAACATATCACTAAGCAATAGTGGCAAAACAGAATGGGGACAAGATACATAAATGCAGAGGTCATAATGAATGTGTGTCATTTTCTTGTACGCCATTAGGTACACCATACAGTGGCCGCAGATGTTAAACACCCTTTTTAGCCATTAACATTTTGTCCACCCTAAAGTAAAAAAACGGTTGGGTAAAGGCCCCCTACTTTGGAATTTCAGTCAACATCAACCCCCCCCGCCCCCAGCTCCAGGGGGCACATATCTAAAGCTGTGTAAGGGGCCACAGAATTAGGGATGGAGGGCCTGTGATAAATATATTTTAGCATTCAATTATGATATGTCATTAAGTTAGAAATGTGTGTGATGAATGAAGCCAAAAAATAAAATATGTCCCTTTTTTATTATACACAGGCAGAGCAAAGCCAGGAGGAGGCAGGCCCCACAGGGAGCCAGGGGGAGGCAGGCCACGCAGGGAGCCAGGGGGAGGCAGGCCACGCAGGGAGCCAGGGGGAGGCAGGCCACGCAGGGAGCCAGGGGGAGGCAGGCCCCACTGGGAGCCAGGAGGAGGCAGGCCCCAGTGGGAGACAGGAGTCACGCCAGCGTGATTGTATCTCCCAAATCCCTCCTATCCGGAACCCAGCAAAAAGGGCCAGAAGGCTCATGCAGATGGAGGAGGAGACCCAGGCCATGCTCCGTGAAGCAACTTTGGCCATCAGAGAGCAGCCCAGTGAGGAAGAGGGATTCGCAGCGCTGATCGCTGCCAAGCTTAAAAATCTAGAGCTGGGCCAGCGTGTGCGCTGCGAATCCCTTATGTTCCAGATCATGAGCATGGCCACACTGGGACAGCTCAATGACGATATTGGCATTGGGCTGATTCGCACTCCTGTCCTTACTGCGCTTCCTGGTCCTGCTCCATCTCCAGCCCCTGCTCCTGCTCCATCTCCAGCCCCTGCTCCTGCTCCTTCTCCTGCTCCTCCTCTTCCTGAGCCTGCTCTGGCTCCTGGCACGTCGGCTCCAGAAACACAGCCCCTGAGGACTCGGCCTGCAGGGAAGGCTGCAGGGAAGGCTGCAGGGAAGACTGCAGGGAAGGCTGCAGGGAAGGCTGCAGGGAAGAAGAAGAAGTGAGGAGATGATGCCCCGAAGCGAATTTTTTTTGGCCTTCACAGCCTTCATTGTTTTCTTGGTGGACCCTTGTGTTTACAACTTCAAGCAGGGTCTCCTTTGTTTTTATCCAGGCTTCTTTGTTTTTATTTGGTTTTGCTTTTGGATTGCCAGATGGTTGTACTTTTTATTTATTTACCTTTTTAACCTGAATAAAGGTATATTTTGGTTGGTTTGCAAATTTTGACCATGTGTATTTTTTTACAAACAAATATAGAGATTGTTATAGTGAGTAGGCAGACACATTTTAAAAATTAAAACGACATTAAACAAGGAACAACAACCTCCTTGTGGGTAAATGAAACCACAAAAAATAAGCTGCTGTGGTCACTTCACACCCTCCAAAATCCTTAAAAAAAAATTTTAGTTCAAAACATCTGTTAAAAGATATTACCCCAAAAAAATTACGTGTCCCAAAAAACAAAAAATAAATAAAAAAAAGGGCCCAAAAAAATAATAAAGTCAAAAGGTTGACAGAAATATGTCAAACAAGATGAGCCACAACAAACTAGGAGTTTAGGGTAGCTTGGAAATGGTTTAAAAAGCATTGTGGCAAATACAGCGCATTGTTTTCTTCATTAGATTTAAAATAACGAATGTGCTTAATCCATTCTAAACAGTAGTTTTACCAGAACGAGCTCTCCCATCTCAGAAATTGCTTCTGAGCACGCGCGGGTTTAAAACGTCATTTTCTATGTCGTTTTGCCCACACACGATCATTTTTTATGACACAAAAAACGACGTTTTGAAAAACGACACAAAAAATTCAAGCATGTTGGAATTTTTTTTTTGGTCGTTTTTTTAAGACAAAAAACGACGTTTTGCCCACACACGATCAATTTAAATGACGTTTTAAAAAACGTCGTTTTTTTCATCGCAAAAAACGACCGTGTGTACGCGGCATTAGGCTGGCCATACATGATTTTCTGTGCAATTTTCTTTAGATTTACCTTCAACTATGTAGTGCAAGGGCCTGCCTGATTGCATACAATTGAAAGTGTTTAGTTTGACCTCATATATGGTTTTTGGTAAATCTAAAAGAAAATTGTACAAGAAAATTGAACATGTATGGCCAGCCTCAGTGACTGAAAGCAGCTTCTCTTTTGTGCAGAGTAGTGAGTACACTTGTATAGTAAAGCCTAATAAACTTTTCTGTGGATTTTCATCTGAGGGGAGATCAGTTGGCCAGACTTCTGAACCCAAAAATGGTTTTCTGATGCAGTTTAAAAACAAACGAATTTTCTGAGAACGATCGGAAAACGATCGTTTTTATGTGTGTTGTTAAAATAGTCTGACCAAGTGTATGGGGCTTAACAATAGTATTGTAACTCTCTGGCCATTCAAAAAAAAACATAAACAAAAGATTTGCATTTGAACCTGTTTCTTTTGTTATTTTCGTATGTTGATATGACACCTATAACAGAAAAAGGAATTCATTCAATATACATAATGAAATTCTTTTGTTATAGATGTCATTGAACAATGAACATACAACTGACACTAACAAAAGAAAAGCATTCAAGATACACAGAATGCAAATTGACGAAAATTAACGATAATTATTGTCTAACAAGAAACGAACATGAATTAAACAGAATAACGAATCATCCCGCATGTACGAAAATAAAACGGTAACGGAAATACGAAACGATCGGAATATGAAAAAATCGCGTCGTACGACAAACGAACGGAAACGAACGGGAAAACGGGCGTCTTACGAAAAACGAACGGAAACGAACAGACGGGACCATACGAAACGGAACAAAAAAAAACGAAAATTTTTTCTGTGCACATGTCTAATAGTTACTTGGTAAAGACTTTGTTCCCTTTTTAAATATAGGCACCACATTGGCTCTACTGGTACTATTCCTGTCATTAATGAGTCCCTAAATATTAGATACAGTGGCTTTGAAATGACAGAGCTCAATTCTTTTAGGATCCGTGGGTGGATGCCATCTGGTCCAGGTGCTTTATCCACCTTTATTCTGCCTAAATATTTCTGGACCATATCACTTTTGAGCCATTGTGGATTTGGTGTCACTCCCACCCCCATTATGGACATGAGCTCCCCCATGCTCCATTGTAGACACAGAGCTGAAGAAAGCATTTAATAATTTAGCCTTTTCTTTGTCCCGTCACCCACTTATTATTTTTTAAAGGCCTACATGCTCAGACTTGACCTTTTTACTATTAATATATTTGAAGAATTTCTTGGTTTGTCCTATTATCTTTTGCAATCTGTCGTTCGTTTCAAATTTTTGAATCCTTGGTTTCCTTTTTACATATCTTGTTATATTCTTTGTAACATTTAAATAACACTAGTGTTCCTTCATTTATTTTTTAAAAGCTCCTTTCTTAGGCTTCATTTCCACTGGCGTTTTTACAGCCACGTTTTTTACAGCTTAAAAACGCCTGTCCATGTTTATTTTAGGGAAAAAAAAATAAATACATTTTTTTTCCGGAGCTGGAGCTTTAAAAACGCCGCGGCCACGTTTTTGAGCGTTTGTGCGCGTTTATGCGCGTTTTTGAGCGTTTTTTAATGTCTGGCGTTTTTACAGCTCTCTTGCTGGAGCTTCAGAACGCACTGGTCCCGCGTTTTTTTTTGCAGCTTAGCCATCTACAGCTCAAAAACGTCATGGTGGGCATGAGGCCATAGACTAACATGGACTGGCGTTTTTAAGCTGCAAAAAACGCTCAGAAAAGTGGCTGTAAAAACGCCAGTGGAAATGAGGCCTTATAGTTTATAGCTTTTTTAACTTTGGCCGTGAGCCACAAAGGTTTTATTTTTAGCCTATTAAACTGATTGCCCATGGGAATATACTTTGCAGTGAGTTCACAAACAGTCTTTTTGAGGAATTCCAATTTCTGTTCTGTGCCCATTGATGCCAATATTCTCTCCCACTCTGATGCCGCGTACACACGGTCGTTTTTTGCGATGAAAAAAAACGACGTTTTTTAAAACGTCATTTAAATTGATCGTGTGTGGGCAAAACGTCGTTTTTTGTCTTGAAAAAAACGACCAAAAAAAAATTCCAACATGTTTGAATTTTTTGTGTCGTTTTTCAAAACGTCGTTTTTTGTTTCACAAAAAGTCACCGTGTGTAGCAAAAACGTTGTTCCAAGCGACGGTTTTCAACCCGCGCATGCCCAGAAGCTAGTTATAAAGCGAGCTTCAATGGAAAAGAGTGGTGAACGTAACCTCGCTTTTTGTGAAAAAACGATGGTGTGTATGCAAAATTGTCTTTGAAAAGTGACGTTTCAAAAACGTCGTTTTTTACTTCACAGAAAACGTCGTTTTTTTTCATCGCAAAAAACGACCGTGTGTACGCGGCATGAGTCCTGGAGAGCAGTCCTCATCCTTGGAAAATTTGCTCTCTTGAAATTAAGTGTTTTTATCTTTCCCGTATGTGGTATTTGCTTACAGCTAACATCAAATTAAATCATGTTATGGTCACTGCTACCCAGGTGTTCCTTTATCTGAACATTAGTAATAAGCTCTGCATGGTTTGAGATTACCAAATCCAACAGAGCATCATTCCTAGTTGGGGCCTCAATAAACTGGATCATAAAATTTAGGTTTATAAATTGTTGCCCTTTACCTGTCCAGTTCCAGTTAATTTCCGGGTAGTTAAAATCCCCCATTATTATCACTGTATCAGCCCTTGCAGCCCTTTCCATCTGTGCAAGGAGCTGAGTCTCCACCTTCTCATTAACATTGGGAGGTCTATAACAAACTCCAATGATTAACTTTGAACTATGCACATCTGTATGCAGTTCCACCCATAATGCTTCAGCCTCATCACACTCACCATCAACCAGGTCCTCTTTTACGCTTGCTTTGAGGTCACTTCTCACATAGAGACAGACCCCGCCACCTTTCCTTTTTACCCTGTCTTTATGAAACAGTGCATAGCCAGGAATATTAATAGCCCAGTCATGTGAGGAATGAAGCCAAGGTTCAGCAATACCGAATACATCATAGCTCTCCTGATGCACCAGAGCTTCCAACTCACCTATTTTGCTTGGCAGACTTCTGGCATTGGTGAACAAACACTTTACTGCATTAATATATTTTGACTGGTCACAAACTAATACAAATGCAGTACAAATTTCCTTGACAATTGTTGTCAACTGGTGGTTGGTGTAAATAAATGCTATATTACATTGGTGTCAGTGTAGAAATCCCTCTTTATATTGGTGGATGGTGTAAAATCCCCTGTTACATGGTGGTCAGTGCAAATTCCCCCTCACATCCCCCTCAAAATTCACCACTATATACTTGCTAAAGATTTTCAGCTTTGCTCTACGTGATTCAGAATTTGCCACAGTGTATTGCCACCTAACTAATCCCACCCCCACCACTACCACTGATTCCATCAACCTTTCAGCATTGCCACTGATCGCAAGCATTACCACTGATCCCAAGCATTACCACTGATCCCAGGAGTCTTAAGATCCCTAGGAGTTTTCAGTCTATTGATGTATTGATGGGTCCCCTCACCTCCCCAGTCCATGGTGTGCAGGCATTGAGTAGATAGTAGTAGATTGACAGCGTTCATTGGCGCTACCTGTATGCCGTGTTGGACACCTATAGTCTTTCGGGCTGTAGAAATGGTGCTCTATACCCTAATAAATCAGCCAGGGTATTTAGCTCAGGAGTCCTTTCTAACCCTTTTTTTTAATATCAAATGGCACGAGGCAGGTATGCCCCCTATCCCAGATAATCTTTGCGCTAGTCATGGAACCCCTGGCCCAGACTATCCATTCCCACCCAACATACAGGGATTCCAAATAGGGGACAGTGAGTAGAAAATAGGATTGTATGCTGACAAAGTAGTCCTTTCCCTTTCAGATCCTTTTACATCCCTAAAATCCTCTATGTCAGTGCTAGATGACTTCAGCCTGGTCTCATTATATAAAGTGAATATCTCAAAACTATAGCACTAAATGAAAACCTTCAAAAAACAATCTCTGCGTCCTCTGGCTTCTCTTGGGCCCCCCACTCTATAATCAAATACCTGGGCATTAGGCTCACCTCCCCAAGCTCCTCCATACACTGAATAAACTATAATGCAGCAATCTTATCAAAAAAGCAATATAATTAGTGAATTACCGATGTCCCACATAACATGGGCCAGCAGAGTTGCTGTAGTCAAAATGTCACTACGTACAATACCATACCTTCTTAGGACTCTTCCGATCCGGCTCTCATCATCTCCAAAAAATGTAATTTATTGTTAACTGCTTTATTTGGAATTTGAAGAAACCCAGATTTAAAGCTCAGTTCTCTACAGACCCAAAAGAGATGCAGGAAAGTTACCACCAAGCAGCTATTCTTGATAGTGACAGGACACTGATCACAGCTTCCTACAGTTAGAAGCACGCCCTAGGACACACTTAACTCCTTCAGCGCCACCCAGTGATTAACCCCTTCAATGCCAGTGTAATTTTCACAGTAATCAGTGCATTTTTATAGCACTGATCGCTGTATGGTCCCAAAAGTGTGTCCGCCATAAAGTCGCAGTCACAATAAAAATTGCAGATCGCCACCATTACTAGTAAAAATAAAAATTAATAATAAAAATGCCATAAAACTACCCCTATTTTGTAGATGCTATAACTTTTGCGCAAACCAATCAATATACGCTTGCATAATTTTTTTTACCAAAAATATGTAGAAGAATACGTATCGTCCTAAACTTTGGAAAAATTTAGTTTTTTTATATATTTTTTTGAGGGATATTTATTATAGCAAAAAGTTAAAAATATTGCATCTTTTTCAAAATTGTCGCTCTATTTTTGTTTATAGCGTTTATAGGTGATCAAATTCCACCAAAAGAAAGCTCTATTTGTGGGGAAAAAAAGGACATCAATTATGTTTGGGAGCCACGCCACACGACCGCGCAATTGTCAGTTAAAGCGACGCCGAATCGCAAAAAGTGCTCTGATCTTTGGCCAGCGAAATGGTCCGTTGGCCAGTTGGGTGCAAAATTTACAGATCAGCAGAAAAGAGTTAACCCAAAAATATAAGCAAGCATATATATATATATATACATACCAAAAAGACCCTCCATATGTAAGGGGACATATTTTTTATGATGATAATAGATTTAGCACATTTAAAACCATGGCTATAAAAAAAATGATAAAAAGGCCCATTTGGTAGATCTAGGACTGAGCTGCGAGGCTTTTCAATGATAACACACGTGTCTGTTCTGTACACCAAGTACTCCGTCCTCCTCGAGCAGTTGCTTAGAGAAGCTGAATTATGAAAGGAATGTTTTAGGAATTGTGCGAGAGTTTAGTCTTAAATATCTCTTTCTACATTTTTGCAACTTAACTCTCTAAATGATGTAAAATGTTTCTGGAAAGCTGTAATTTCTAGTTGCCCATGATCCCACAAGTGTTCTATGAACCATATGTAAAGATAGATCATATAACTAAATAAACATTATTAGCATAAATAGAGTTTGAGGAACCTACTAGAGCTGCGAGTAGCGGCAAAGCACATTGTCGGAAGGCCCCGTAGGGCTTTACTGTAGTATAGGTCATTGTGTACTGCTGTGTTACTGAAAAATGCACTTTGTAAGTAAGGACGCTCTGAGTGTTTTTTGAACACCAGAAAAATCTCATCTGGATCCAAAAATAAGTGTAAAAGAAAAAATCCAAGGGCAAATTTTCCCTTGAATGCAGAGCAGTTATTTTCTTCATTCAGGACACAAGATGTTGTCATTGCAAAGTATCAGGTTAAAAGAGAAGTACTGTATATACTCCTGTATAAGCCGACCCGAATATAAGCCGAGGCACCTAATTTTACCACAAAAAAATGGGAAAACGTATTGACTCGAGTATAAGCCTAGGGTGTCCATCTGCATGCCTCACTGTGTCCATGTCCATGCCTCACTGTGCCCATCCTTCACTGTGTCCATGACTAGACTGACGTTTAACATGGGAGTCTATGGAAGGGGTGCCCGGGTTTGAAAAATCGGTGCTCCCCAGCCGTAGGTCCCCCAGACAACAAACTTTGCACACTTGTAGAGGATAAATGGGGCTACATTGTGCCAAGTTACGGCTGGCTGGTACTGGATCCCCAAATCACTGGAGAAATTACTGTTTAACATGGGAGTCTATGGAAGGGGTGCCCGGCTTTGAAAAATTGGTGGTCCCAGGCCATAGGTTCCCCGAACAACAAGAGTGGGGCTACATGTGTGCCAAGTTTGGGATCCAGGGGACCTACGGCCGGCTGATACTGGGTCCCCAAAATTTGGGAGAGCAGGTGCAAAAAGGTGACACGAGTAGAAGCCAAGGGGGGCATTTTCAGCACAAAAAAAGTGCTGAAAAACTTGGCTTATACTCGAGTATTTTTTTTTTTGTGGAGATTTGGAGATTCATACTTACCTAGGTGGATGCAGCATCAAACCAATGCTGCATCTGTTCCCTGCCGCCACTTCGCTGAGAACCGAGCCACTGAACACCTCCAATGGCTAGTTCTCTCAACCTCCCCGAGAGGAGAGCTGCTGACTGTTAACTCACTGGAGTGCTGAGCTGTCAAGGGGCAGGGAGTGGCTTTCTCAGCAGCTCTCGGGTTTCTCGTCGGGAAACAGGCCGACAAGAATTTCGACAAGAAAAAAGAGAGCAGGTTCTCTTTTTTTTTCGTCGAGATTCTGGCCAAATTTTCTGCCGAGAAACCTGAATGCCTTGTACTCACAAATGGTAATCTCCGCAAGAAGCAGTTTTCTTGCCGGTTTTTGCCGAGAAAACCTGTCTTGTGTACGAGGCTTTAGAATTTAGAACCTATTGAAGACGGAATATGAGCACAATATACAAATCTTTAAATGGTAGCTTTAGCATTGGGAGGAAATTATTTAATCCTTGGTCCCTAAACAAGACACATGGCCACACAATAAAGTGAGCGTGACCCGGTGCCGCTGGAGTCCCGCAATCGGTCCCCGGAGCTGAAGAACGGGGAGAGCCGTGTGTAAACATGTCTTCCCTATTCTTCACTGTGGCGGCGTCATCGATTGTGTATCCCTATAAAAGGGATACAGCCACACCCCCTACAGTTGTAAACACACATTAGGTCACACATAACCCCTTCAGCGCCCCCTTGTGGTTAACTCCCAAACTGCAATTGTCATTTTCACAATAAACAATGCATTTCAAATGCATTTTTTGCTGTGAAAATGACAATGGTCCCAAAATGTGTCAAAATTGTCCGAAGTGTCTGCCATAATGTCGCGGTCATGGAAAAAATCGCTATAATTTTGTTTATAGCGCAAAAAATAAAAACCGCAGAGGTGATCAAACCAAAAGAAAGCTCTATTTGTGGGAAAAAAAGGATGCCAATTTTGTTTTGGAGCCACGCCGCACGACCGCGCAATTGTCAGTTAAAGCGACGCAGTGCCGAATCGCAAAACCTCGCCGGGTCCTTTAGCTGCCTAAAGGTCCGGGTCTTAAGTGGTTAAGTAAATCAACCCCACTGTGTCTTTTTTGTTCAACCTTACTAGCATACAACATTGAAAATTATATTTAAATCTAGGACAGCTTGAAAAAAAAATGCCTATATGGGTAACTAAGTACCGGTATATTAAATATAGGGACTGATATACAGTGTTCATTAGGTGCTTTTGCTTTCAAGGTATTTATCTGGTTACTAAAACACTTAAAAATTTTACCTTTTGGAACTAAGGGGCATATTTGTTATATCAACTTTTTTCCAAGCATTTGCTGCTTTTTTTTTTCAAGCTGCCCTAGTTTTATATATTATTTTTTTATGTTAACGCTTTTGCGCCTAAGGATAAAACAACTTTTGCAAATTTGACATGTGTTAGTAAAACCGCTCATATAATCACAACTACGTTGTGCATCCTGCTGGATATACCATGTTTTTTTTATTTTTTCAGAAAAAAATGGGCTTTTTTTTTGGTGGTAAATGGATATTTCCCTATTTTTTTTTATTTTATTATTATTGTTATTAAAGGAAAACTGGCCCAAAATAGTCATTTTTTTTAAATGTAACTGTATATTTCTTGCTACCATAACCTACCACCAAAAAACAACCCAAAATTGATTCTTATGCTCCTGACGATCGCAGTAATACCACATATGTGTATGTTAGTTGTTGTTTGTACTCGTAGTACAGCCCAGAAGCCATAGTGCGCATTTTGCTATTTTTTAATCATACTCAAAACACACTGACACTGATACTAATTAAAAAAATCCTGTTAAAAAAATACTGACCCTGACCTTGATCCAAACACTAAGGCCGCGTACACACGATAGGTTAACCAGAGGGGTTTTCATCGGTCAAAACCGATCGTGTGTAGGCCCCATCGGTTACTTAACCTTCCGTTAAAAAAAGACAACTTGCTTTAAAATTTAACCAATGGACGTCTAACCGATAGGTCAAAACTGATCTTTAGTAGGCACGACCATCGGTTAAAAATCCACGCATGCTCAGAATCAAGTCGACGCATGCTTGGAAGCATTGAACTTCATTTTTTTCAGCACATCGTTGTGTTTTATGTCACCGTGTTCTGACATGATTGGTTATTTAACCGATGGTGTGTAGGCACATCAGACCATCAGTCAGCTTGATCGGTTAACCGATGAGAACGGTTCTCATCTCATGGACTGATCGTTTGTACGAGGCTTAAAGGATCACTAAAGGATTTTTTTTTTTATCTAAATAGCTTTCTTTACCTTACTGCAGTACTGGTTTCATGTCCTTATTGTTCGTTTTTGCTTTGAAGTTGCTGTAATCCTGCTCTGTTCACCACACTTCCTGCTTGTCTGTTTCCTTATAACCACAGTGCTGGGAACTTTCTCACGGTGGTCTGAGCTGTCATTACTGTGTGTCTAAAACTTCCCAGAACCATCAGATTCATTTTAAAAACAAAACACTGCCCTGGATTTGTTTGTTTTTGTTTTGTGTGTCTCTCTACTTCACAGAGACATGAAGCCATTTCAAAAGTGAAACTAACCTGCAGGCACATTATATGATTGATTTTTATCTATTTTTAATCATTTTGAATAGTAATCAGTTAACTTTTATGTCTCTATACCCTGTAAACAGTCATTTCAGCAAAAAAAAAAATGTTTCCTTTAGTGACTCTTTAACCCTGGCGCTGACCTAGATCAAACCTTGATCTAGGTAGTTTTTTTATTATTTTTTATTATTTACTTATTACTTTTTTCTATCTCTGCAAGGACAGAGAAAGATACAATGTATCTTTCTCCTCTAGAGACAGAAAACACAAAGGTAGGCTTCACAGTGACTGATCACTGTAATAGCCAAGCAGAGTCTATCACAGCGATCACGGGATCCGGAATTGGATCCGGGTCCTGATTGTTAGAACGGGCCCCGGGGCTCTCTGTGAAAAGGGAGATGAACAGATATGCGGCACCATGGAAAAAAGCACAGTCTAGTGAGGCTGCATATTTGTGTACGGTCGGCGTGAAAGGGTTAAAGTGTTACTAAATCCAGGACCCTGCATTTACTATAGCTGGTCTCCCATAATATACAGAAAATAAAGAGATGCAATTATTTTAGTACATGATGAATACCTTTTTTCATTAGTAGAATATAGCAGTCATTTGACTTCTATCAGTTCTTAGTAAAGCTTGTAGGAGGCAGACTGTCGGAACCCTACACAGGAAGCGTAAAGCCGTCTGCCGCTCAGTGAATTTACCATTAGATGAGGAGCTCCAGCGTGAGTGAACCGGTCCTGAACATCACGTATCCATGAAGTGTTCCATGTTTGCAGTTTCAGATTCTGCCAACGAACTGTAAGTCTTGCCTCCCTACTGGGGATTTAAAGGGGTGTTCCACCCAAATGTAATGTTTATTAAAAGTCAGCAGCTACAAAAAGTGTAGCTGCTGGCTTTTAATAAACATTCACTTACCTTCTCCACGTTCCAGCGACGCGCCGACCGGGGCTCCGCTCCTCTCCCCCCCTCCCCGGCCGGCGTCCTCATTCTAGCTGTGGGCACCCAGCCGTGACAGCCTTCGGCTTCATGGCCGGGCACCCACTGCGCATGCGCGAGCCGCACTGCGCATGCGCGCGCGGCTCGCCGCTGATTGGACAGGCAATCGCCTAGGACCTGTCAATGTCCTAGGCCATCGCCTACAGGGAGGGGCTGCAATAAGGCGATTAAGCCTAATCGCCTTACCAGCCCCTCGGCGGAAGCAGGAAATGGGACAGGAAGTCCCACGCCTACTGAAGCCCCCACTCCCCCCCAAAAAAATTACATGCCAAATGTGGCATGTAAGGGGGTGTGGAGTGGAACAAGCGGAAGTTCCATTCTTGGATGGAACTCCGCTTTAATGACATCTGCAAGCCCTGTTATCACGGCCAAGTGTTCATTCCCAAGCTATACAGCTAGCAGGAGGGGCAGTAAGAACTGCTGCGATACGGGCAGATTATTAAGATCGTGACTAGTGTTGCTCACGAATATTCGTATTGCGAATATTCGGCTCGAATATGGCATATTCGAGTGTTCGCGATATATTGCGAATTTCGCGGTGAATATTCGCTATTTCGAATATTCGTATTTTTTTAATTTTTTTTTTTAGAACAGATCACATCCTAGAGATCCCCATCGATGTCTAAAAGCATTGCTGGTATGATTAGAGACCTTGGGCCGAGTAGCTGCAGCGATCAATTTATATTGCCGAAAAATCGCAATGCGATTATTCGGCAATAGCGATATCTCGCGATTATTTTCGAGAAATTCGCAATATTGTTTTTAGCTAAAATAACACATATATTCGATTTCAGAGTGTTACTGTCGAAATTCCGCAATAAATTTCTCATTCGCATTTTTGCGAAATTACGATAAAATATCAAGAATATTCTGAGCCAATCAGAGTGCTCCTTCCGCATTTGCCGAATATTCGCAATTATTTTGTATTGTAATATATCACGAATATTCTGAGCCAATCAGAGTGCTCCTTCCGCATTTGCCGAATATTCGCAATTATTTTGTATTGTAATATATCACGAATATTCTGAGCCAATCAGAGTGCTCCTTCCGCATTTGCCGAATATTCGCAATTATTTTGTATTGTAATATATCACGAATATTCTGAGCCAATCAGAGTGCTCCTTCCGCATTTCTCGAATATTCGCAATTATTTTGTATTATAAAATATCACGAATATTCTGAGCCAATCAGAGTGCTCCATTCCGCATTTCTCGAATATTCGCAATAGCGAAAAATCGCAATAGCGAAAATTCGCAATCATTTCATTTCCAAAAAATATCACGAATATTCGTATTTAGCGAATATATCTCGAATATTCGACTATATATTCGAGATATATCGCGAAATCGAATATGGCATATTCTGCTCAACACTAATCATGACTACCCTTCATTTCTGTATTTAAACTGACTAGAATCTATATCTCGCTGGTTCACACTCACTATCTACATGCTGATTTAGCACTTGCCATCTGGATGCCTTAAATTGCTACCATGTAGCCATATCACGAGCGTTTCCACCTGTGCTGACTTAAAGCGGAGGTCCATCCGATTTTTTTTTTTTTAAAAGCCAGCAGCTACAAATACGGCAGCTGCTGACTTTCAAAAAATGGACACTCACCTCTCCAGCACATCCGCGATGTCAGCAGACGAGGCTGAGGAATCGCTCGTTCCTCGGCTGCTTCCACCGCCATCCTCGGTGAGGAAATCAGGAAGTGAAGCCTTGCGGCTTCACTGCCGATTCATTACTGCGCATGCGCAAGTATCACGGCGAGCCATCACTGGTCCCCGCTCTGTCCTGGGGGGGCGTTACTCCCGCGGGAGTCATAACCTGGAAGTGGTGCAAATACCTGGTATCTGCACCCCCCTCCCCCTGAAAGGTGCCAAATGTGAGTGATCCAAAAAGCGGAGGTTTACTTTTTGTGTGAACCTCCGCTTTAAGGATGTTGTCAGCTTTCCTGGTTTGTGGATTCTCCGTTGCACCCTGCATACTCTCACCAATTACTTGTGATAGGGTTGTGACTACATTATCTGGGTCAATTGCGGGCTTGGATGTTCACATAGCACTTTGTTGGCAAGCGCCTAGTGTGATTTCCCAGGACCCGCTAAGAGCCACTTCACAGTCTATAATACCTGTGGTATACTAAGGGTGATGCTGTGAACGGATTGGCATGGATGGGATCCTAGTTGTGTGCATTCTAATAGACAACAATGTTCTTTAAACTGTTGCAAAGATCTTTTGATCATTTTTATTTTATTTTGAATAAAGTATATCGAGGAGCATCCCGCTGTCTGTTCCCATTCCTTCTTTGGAGGTACGTACCATTTTGGGGACTTTGTATATATCCCTAAACCCCCACTCCCCTTTTTTCTGAGTTTTAATGTCTCTCACAATTGTTCTATCAGGATGCAGGACCCTCGACCCTCTGTCTGGACAGTGCTGATTATCCCTGTGCTGATCACATGCACCCTAACCAAAAAAAATAAAAAAAAACTCGCTAGAAATACACATCAAACAGAGCATGTGCAGCTTGACTCAATAGACTGTAAATATCATTTTTTTTTTTTTAAATCGGTGGAAGAAGGAGACAATCAGGGAAGACAGGATCAAACAGCCTTTTTTACACAATATGCATGATATAACATGCATGCTTTACTGCATATATAGACTGATTTTACTGTCGTGGGTTTAGTAACACTTAATCATTCACCTGGGGTGGCATCTTTATTGTTAATGTGGCGTTCCATATTTCAATAAGCCCCGTGTCCATAGACCATGTTAAATACCATGACATATTTGTGGGGAAGAGTCCTCTCAACATTGGAAAAGGCTGCTTTGTCAATGCAGGTGTTTGGAAACTGGCAGTGAGTTATATGGAGGATGAGGATGACAGGAGCTAGGGTGTTAGCAAGGCGAAAATAGGGTGCCAGATGTGATGAAGATGAGGATAACAGAAGAAAAGGTGTTAGCGAGCTGGCAGTGGGGTGTCAGGTGTGATGAAGATGAGGATGACAGGAGATAGGGTGTTAGCAAGCTGGCAGTGGGGTGTCAGGTGTGATGAGGATGACAGGAGGTAGAGGGGTAGCAAGGTAGCAGTGGAATTTCAGGTGTGATGAGGATGAGTGGAGGTAGGGTGTTAGCAAGGCAACAATAGGGTGCCAGATGTGATCAAGATGAGGATGACAGGGGATAGGGTATTAGCAAGGTGGCATTGGGGTGCCAGGTGTGATAAGGATGACAGGGGAAAATAGGGTGTTAGCAAAGTGGTGCCAGGTGTGATGAGGATGAGGTTGACAGGGGGTAGGGTGTTAGTAAGGTGGCAGTGGGGTGCCAGGTTGGATGGCATCATAGCTGATTGCTGCATGTGTAATATAGAACAGTGCAGTAGCATGTGTTATCTTGTTTATGGGAACCACTGCCTCTTGAAATCCACTATAGTCTGTGTGCTGATGCTTTTATGGGAGGCAGAGCATTCATCAATCAAGATGTGACATCCCACCCACGGTGTTCTTTTTTTAGTTTCTGGGCATGGAGGAGGAGGGAGTGACTGGGCTGTCATTTAGGATCTGTATACACGCCCAAATGTGTGATGTCAATACCATGAGACCTGACTTGCTCTGATCAAACAGGAAATATTCTCTCCAGCAATACAGACCAAACTGAGCATGTGCAGCCTAACTCCACTCATTGTGTTTTATTCAGACTTGTCTAGGGGGGCAGTGCAGGGTAGGGAGGATCTGTGCATTCTCAATCAAACAGATTTTTTACACAATGCAGAGGAGTATAACAAGCATGCTTTACTGCATATACAGACTGATTTTACTGTTGTGGGTTAAGTAACACCTTAAAGGGGTTGTAAAGGAAAAAGTTTTTTCACCCTAATACATTCTATGCATTAAGGTGAAAAAACATCCGAGGAATATCACCCCCCGAGTCCCTGTTTACTTTACGGCTTCTCTGGTCATTCATTGGTTGATTGAAAGCAGCGCAGCCATTGGCTCGCGTTGCTGTCAATCATATCCAATGACGTGTCGGGGACGGGGTCTAGTGATACAGTGAGTTACTATGGCTGCCGGCTGTATCACAGGAGCTTGCCTGCAACAATTCAACACCATGCGATCTCGCTCGCATGAAGGTGATGAGTTCTTGCGGGGGAGGAGCCGAGACAGCCGCCGAGGGAACCCAGAAGACCAGGTTCAGGGCCACTCTGTGCAAAACGAGCTGCACAGTGGAGGTAAGTATAACATGTTTGTTATTTAAAAAAAATTAAAAAAATTACCTTTACATACCCTTTAAGTGAATCAATCACCATCATTTAAAACAAATACACCAATCAGATTTATCAACAGTGATTTTTATGGTCAGATTCAGTGCTTCAGAAATATACCCCTTTGTTCCTGAATGACCTGTTTAGTACACTGGCAAAAAAAAATTGCAGATTTAAAAATGTAATCCTTGTTGGTTGTACTAGTCAATAGCACACAACAAAAAATAAGAATAATTTGACACATTTGGCATTAAAGGATCACTAAAAATCTGTTTTGAAAGCTCCAAAGCCTTTTTATGTCTGGGGTGTTTAATATTTACTTTTCCTGTACAGCTAAGTGCATTTAGAGAGGCTCGGTATGCCTTCGATGTGGAAGTTTCCAAAACACGTAGCTATGGCTGATCGAATGTTATTACCTGTAAGCAGTTTATGATCTTCTCACCCTCATTTGTGGTAGTTTTGAAGGTGTACACGTGAATACGCTATATAGTTCTTAGGTGGCAAAAACAAGGCCCGCGGGCCGAATCTGGCCATTCAGGCCATTTCATGTGGCCCTTGCACCTCTCCAGCCCTCCTCTGGTCCTACTCCAGACCATTACTTTCTGCTTTCAAGCAATTCATCCAGCTTCTTCCCAGCAGGAGCATAAGGAAAGGGGGTGCATTGTGATGTAAGGGAGAGTGGGGGACTCAACTTCTGATGGTGGAGTGGCTCTTGACATCTAATGTCAAGGGGAGGGGATGCGCTGGACATCTAATCTAACAGATATAACCGGCCCTTTTGAGGACAATCATAATGCTGATGCGGCCCTCGATGAAATTGAGTTTGACACCCCTGATATAGTTCTTGGATATCAACCAGGGCTTTCAAAAGTAGATCTGAAGTCCAATGTACTTTTAGCTAAAATGGGGAAAGGGTTAGGTTCTTTTGTCGGTTTTTGATTGCTGTCTGTATCACCACTGGGGAAATTTCCTTCACTCCCGGTGACATACGGGGCAGTTTTGTGTGCTGAACTACCCTTTTCTCTTTTCTAAGGCACTTTCTCCATATACTGTATGTATTTGGACAAAACACCGGCGATGCACTCTGCAGTGGTTGGTTAAGAAAACCAAACTCCTTTTATAGATTGTGGTGTCCCACTGCAACTTCCTCCATTTCTTCCTGTGAATCTGTCTTACTGTGTCCTTTCTTAGTGAGTCTTCTGAGTGTCAGGTGTAGAGAACTATATACTGGGCAGAAATGCACACTATTGATTAAAATGCAGATCTGCAGAGGCTTCGGTATCCCAGTTTTGCCTGATAGGCATTTCTGATCGGGACAAACGCCAACACTTAGTTGGATGAATTGGGTCCTTTTTTTCATTCAATCCACTGGTAAACAAAAAAAAGGGACTCATCTATGGGCTACCTTGGGGAACCACTCAAAGAGGAACGTCACTCACCCTTCTGTTTATTTGTTATATTTTTTTTAATCCTCATTTACCTTTCATGCAGTGTTGTTCTTGATTCAGATACTGGCGTGCCCTGCGGTTCCAGCGTTTTCTTAATGTGATCTGTTTATGGAAAATTGTAGGACAACAGTAACAGTCTCCATATCTTTGATCTATTCTCACGTTAAGTGCCGGTTCACACAGGGGCAACATGACTTCCAGCGCGACTTTGTGAGACAACAGCAGCGCGACTTGGAGCGACTAAGGCTGCATTCACACCTTGGCGACAAAACGCCCGACGCTCGATACGCTGGAGGGGCGAATTTCCATTGCTGTCTATGAGATGGTTCATTACTCACGCCGAAACGCCGTACGCCTGCCGCCTGAAAAAAAGTCCCGGACCCTTTTTTTCAGGCGGCATTGGCGTTCGGCCATAGACAGCAATGGAAAGGATTTGTTAAAAAAAAAAAAAAAGTTAATTGAATCGCAGCAAAATAAGCTGCGTACGCGGCGTTACTTGTCGCCTAGGTGTGAATGCAGCCTTACAATGTGACTTCAAGTTGCCTCCAGGACAGGCGAATTTCCCAGTGGCCAATCAAACAATAATCAGCTATGTGGGGGGAGGGGTTTGCCTGAGAAAACTATTTTCTCTTCCTGTAAAGTCGCTTCAGTTTAGACAGTGATCCGACTTTGGAGGCGACTTCCAGTGAAACCAGTGGGTACAAGTCGCCTAGAAATCGTCTTGAAGTAGTACAGGAACCTTTTCTGAAGTTGGAGCGACTTCAGTAGTGTGCATTAAGACGGCTCTCATTCGCTTCTCATGTCGCGCGACTTGGGGCGGCACAAGTCTGATCCCAAGTCGCGGTAGTGTGAACGGGCATTTAGTCTGGATGACAATCATTTAAAGAAAAATAAAGTGAAGACAGCGAGAAAAACATGATTGGGTACTACTGCAGTAACTGCTACATTTGCTTTGGTAAGAAAATAGTAAAGGCACAAAAGTTATAACAGCAAATTATGTTTAAACATTTTTCAAGGTGAATATTCCTTTTTTTAGGCAGTTACAAATATTAATAACAGTTTATTTTGCAGCCTATTTCTGTTCTCTGGTCTCCAAAAATATCACAAAACTGGGCAAGTGCCCCATAACCAAGATCTATATTTAAGTTACTTATGCTGCAGCTGGCTTGTCATTTTGCTGTAGCAAAACATTACTGCAATACTAATATTTCCTCTGATGCAAGTAAGTTGCACGTAGCAGTTTCTATCTAAAACACTTGCCAACCAGGCCAATTCTGACATTTCTCTCCAACATGTAAAAATAATAATTTTTTTGCTAGAAAATTACATAGAAACCTCAAACATTATATGTTTTTTTAAGCAGAGACCCTATAGAATAAAATGGTAGCCATTGCATCTTTTTATCTCACACGATATTTGTGCAGCAATTTTTAAAACACGTTTTTTTTTTTTTTTTTTAAACAGTAACGTTAGCCCAATGTTTTTGCATAATGTAAAAGATGATGTTACCCTGAGTAAATCGATACCTAACATGTCACGCTTCAAAATTGCACACGCTTGTGGAATGGCGCCAAACTTTGGTATATAAAAATCCCCAAAGGCAACGCTTACATTTTTTTTACTGGTCTTGAGTTACAGAGGAAGTCTAGGGCTAGAATTATTGCTCTCGCTCTAACGTTCGCGACAGTACCTCACATGTGTAATTTGAACACCGTTTACATATGTGGGCGCGACTTATGTATGCGGTTGCTTCTGCGGGCGAGCACATGTGGAGGGGGGCACTTAATTATTTTATTTTTTTATTATTAATTTTACTTTTATTTTTCTATTTTGACACACTTTTTTATCACTTTTATTCCTATTACAAGGATTGTAAACATCCCTTATAATAGGAATAAGCATGACAGGTCCTCTTTACAGCGAGACATGGGGTCAATAAGTCCCCCGCATTTCATCTCTAAGCTGGAAAGCCTGAAATAATAATAAAAAAAAAAACAATCGCAGCTTCCCTGCAGAGGCGGGGCAATTTTTCGAATGCAGATGCCGGGCGTGACATCATAACATCGTGTCAGGCCTCAGAACAATCATAGAGACTCCGGGGACAATCTGGTCCGTCCTCCGGTTCGCCGATGGCAACAACGATCCGGAAAAGCATCGGAGGGGGGGTGGGGGAGTCCCCTTTCGCCACCTGTAAGAACTGCAGGCATCATTCAGATATCACAGCTCAAAGTCAAGGACGTCATATGCAGTGTTGCTCATCTTACTTTAAAAAAGTAATTAGTTACAGTTACAAATTACTTCTCCGAAAAAGTAATTGCGTTAGTGACTCAGTTACTACATTAAAAAAGTAATTAGTTACTCAGCAAAGTAACTGAATTTTTTTTTTAATATTCTACAATGTTTTGTTGAGAAGCAGATGACGGGCGCTTGCCAGGGAGCAGTGAGTTAATACTCCAAGACAAAATAATGCCAGATCCTTGAGAGAAGAAAACCGGAAACAAATGGTGATCTTGTGTATATCCCAGCCTAGGTGCATCCGTCCCACCATGTATGTGCAGCTAATAGGACTTAAAACCCTTATCCATCTGCTACATATTACATCCAAATTATAAGCTGAATTAAAATGTATGTTTATAATATACATTCCCTTGACGTTTACAGAGTCTGTAATTTAAAATCTTATATTAGGCTTTATAAGAATTTTCTATAGTTTATTGTTTATTATTTTATTTATCTTATATAAGCTTTATTAGATGCAAGGGATCTGGAATGGGGATGTCAGATTTTTCTTTGTTGTCTGATGAAGAGATGAAATCACTGACCAAAAATAACCTGCTGATCATTGGTCTGTATAGGTGTCCTGCACTTACTATGTTGACCACTAGATGTCGCTGTGTACACTGTGTTGTATAGGGAACGTTTGTTCTGTGGAACATTTTGTTCCGGCCATGTGTTCCCCGGATCATTGATCAGGTTGCGCACACAGTGTGTGTGATTGATGTGAGTTGTTCCCCGGTGATAGGTCAGTGTGAGGCGGGTGGGGCTCATTGTATCCATGGCTCCTTGCGATTGGGAGTTTTCAGACCGCTGTGACAGGCCATCACAGCGGTCACATGATTCTAAAGCGGAGTTCCACCCATATTTATGTTCACAGCGCCGGCAGAAGCAATTACTCTGCTGCCATCTAGTGGCGGTAGATGTAATTGCAGTAATGCCGCCCAAGTAATGGGAACTGCGTTACCGTGAGGGGAAAAGTAATCAGGTAGATTACTCGTTACCCTCAAAAGGGGCTGCGTTAGGTAACTGCGTTTATTGTAACTCCGTTACTTACAACACTGGTCATATGACATATGGCGTGCGGGAAGCGGTTAACTGAGATTGATTCCTAAGGCTGCATTAACACCTGAGCGTTTTCAACTTGTAAAATGCCTGAAAAACGCCCAACAAGCAAATTCCTATTAATTTCAAAAGCATCTGTTCACATCTGAGCGTTTTGTCACCTGAAGCAAAACACTTGAAAAATGCCTGAAGCTCAAAAAAAGTACACAAGCTTCTTTTTGGGAAATTTTAGGTGTTTTTCTGCTTTTTACATTGGTGACCTGTACAAAATCACCGTAAAAACGTGCGACTTTTTGCCTGAAAACAAAACACTCAGGTGTGAATCCCGCGGTCCCGGTCCTGGAGCTTCGTATATATACGTTGATGTGCCCAGCCGTGCCATTCTGCCGACGTAAATCTGCAGGAGGCGGTCCTTAAGTGGTTAATTGAACAAGTTGAAGATAGAAGCAAATTGGGTACCATGCAGAGCTTCACCAGATTTTGCACTCTCCAGTTTTAGTAAATCAACCCAATGAGTGGATGATAGTGTTCTCCCTAAGGGACAGGTGTCAAACACAAGGCCCGCGGGCCGAATCCGGCCCTCCAGGCCATTTCATGTGGCCCAGTCCTCCTCCAGACCCCTGCTTTCTGCTTTCAAACAATGCATCCAGCTTCTTCCCAGCAGCAACATGAGGAAAGGGGGGTCCACTGTGATGTAAGGTAGGGTGGGGGACTCGACTTCTGATGGTGGGGGGGCTCTTGACATCCAATCTTACCAATACAACCGGCCCTTTTGAGGACAATCATAATGCTGATGCGGCCCACGATGAAATTGAGTTTGACACCCCTGCCTAAGGCCATCAGATTGGACATGAGTTTATAGCTAGCTATAGACAACTCAATAAAAGGAAGCAATGTGCTTACTATTTGGCATTACCCTTAACTATCTTAACTATCTGGCTGTCTGCGATGTTAGAGAATGCCAAAAAGAATTAGCACAGGGAGATTTTTCAGAAGCCTGTCAATCCCAGTTCTTCTCCATCTGGCCATCTATGAAGAGCTCATGGGTGTCTCACATTGAAGGGGCTCCCTGTTTTTCTGCACGTTGTTATCAGATCACAGTTTTATTTTAATTGTTAATTGGGGATGACTTTTTAAATTCAATATACAGTGCTCAGCATAAATTAGTACACCCCAACAGATTTGTCAGAAAAGCTTTCTTTTCTTTTCAGAATCAACATTTTCTATGGGACACTAAACGACAAAATACTCCCAAAAATGCGGGCCATTGATTGCAACCAGGATTTGTTAACCACTTAAGACCCGGACCAATACGCTGGTAAATGACCCAAGGTGTTTTTGCGATTCGGCACTGCGTCGCTTTAACAGACAATTGCGCGGTCGTGCGATGTGGCTCCCAAACAAAATTTGCGTCCTTTTCTTCCCACAAATAGAGCTTTCTTTTGGTGGTATTTGATCACCTCTGCGATTTTTATTTTTTGCGCTATATACAAAAATAGAGCGACATTTTTGAAAAAAAAACACAATTTTTTACTTTTTGTTAAAAAAAAATCAAATAAACTAAATTTTAGTCAAACATTTAGGCCAAAATTTATTTAGCCACATGTCTTTAGTAAAAAAAAAAATCGCAATAAAAAAAATAGCTACCTAGCGGGAACAGCGACACTAATACAGCGATCAGAAAAATGATCGCTTAGTGATGCTGGCAATAGGGAGTGAAAGGGTTAACTAGGGCGGTGATCAGGGGGTTAAAACTTTATTAGGGGGGGTGGGGGGGCTACCCTGGACCTAACACTAACTGTTTTTTACACTGCCTGTCACACTGACACTAAATGCAGTGATTAGATCACTGCATTCAGTGACACTGTGACAGGGGGGGTGGGGGGGGGCGATCACAAGGGGTTAATGTGCCTATGTGAGTGTGTGTCAGTGTTGTGTTGGTGCACACTTACTGTGAATGTCTTCTCTCATCAGCAGCGCTGGGAAACACCGCTGCGATGAGAGATTACATCATTTCCTCCTTCCTGTGTAAACACAGGAGGAGGAAGTGACAGGAGCTGGGAGCGCGCGCATTGGCTGGGAGCGATCGCGGGGGGGCGGGTAGACGCCGACATCCGCCCGCTCATCCCGGATCGCTCCCGGAGCCAGGGGGACCCCCGCACGCCGCGGAGGGGGTCCCGATGGGACCCCCGAACCGCACTTAGGCGGGGACGTAAATGTACGCCCTTGTGCCTGTACGTGCCATTCTGTGGCCGTATATGTGCGTGCGGGGGTCCTTAAGTGGTTAATTTGCACACACAAAAAAATATTTTTCCAAATCAAATTCATTCAAGACCATGTTGCAAAAATGAAGACACCCCAATAAAAGTCTTGGGAGCAAAGCAAAATTTTAGACAACAAAATCCCAGTTCACAAGAATTCAGCTACAGGTGAGTCTAATTATTCATTAAACGGGTAAAAAGAAAACCGCTTCCCATTCATGCTGTTAGCAATTACACCACATGGAAGAGAAATGTCACAAGGCCTGAGAAAGAAAATCATTTCTTACACAAGAAAGGTGAAGGCCACAAGAAGGTCAGCAAAGCTTTACTTATCAGTTAGAATACTGTAGCAAAATTGATACAAAAATTTAACAAAGATGGAATTGCAACCATCTTACAGAGATGTCTATGGAAGTTAACAGCTCAACAGAAGCGTTTTCTGATGAGAAGTTCACTGCAGTTAGCTATAGAAGTAGAAAGCCAAACTGGGGTGATTGTTTCCTCTGACACAATACAGCGTACATTGCAGAGAAATGGTATGTATGGGCGTGATTCATGAAAGAAGCCTCTCCTAAAGCCCATGCACAAAAAAAGCCACCTATAATTTGCCAGGGCCCATGCTGAAAAAGAAGACTACTTGTGTGATGAGACCAAGATAAACGTTTTTGGAACTGATGGCTTCAAAACTGTATAGTGTCCCAAAGGTGAGGAGTACAAAGAAAAATGTATGATGCCTACAGCGAGAAAAATGATGGCAGTGAACTTCTGTGGGGATGCATGAGTGATGCTCGTGTCGAGAGTTGCATTTCATTGATTAAATTAAATTAATTCACAGATGTACTGCTCTATATTGAAAGAGAAGATGCTACCATCACTCAATGCCCTTGGTCATTGTGCACTTTTCCAACATGACAATGATCCAAAACACACATCTCTGGCCACAGTTGCATTTCTGAAGAAGAACAGGGTGAAAGTGATTCAGTGGCCAAGTATGTCTCCTAATCTGAACCCAATCTAAGACCTATGGGGAATTCTGAAGAGCATCACTCTCCATCCAGCATCCAGACTCTAATGCTGTGTACAAACAATCGGACGTGGATTTTTTTCTGACGGATTGTTTGCTCAAACTTGTCTTGCATACACACAGTCACACAAATGTTGTCGGAAATTCTGAACGTCAAGAATGTGGTCACGTACAACACTACGAAGAACCGAGAGAAATTAAGTTCAATGATTCCAAGCATGCGTCAAATTGATTCCAAGCATGCGTGGGATTTAACCTGGCTGGCGGTATTCCCGAGTCTGGCTCGGGGCTAAATTTTTGTGCTGCTATCGGTAACCCCGAGTCAGACTCGGGATCGCCTCGCAGCATCCACAGGCAGTGTTTACTTACCTTGTCACTGGGTCCTGCGATGCCACCGCGCCGTGTGAGCGAGCGGTGTCCTCCTCGCTCGATTCACAGTGCCCTTGTGCCGCCGATCTCTGTTCCCTGCGACGTTACGACAGGCGGGGGCGGAGAACGGCGCTAAATTCAAAAAAGTAAATAAACACATTACATACAGTATACGGTAAGTTTACAGATTACAGTACTGTATGAAAAAAATACACCCCCTCCCCTTGTCCCTAGTGGTCTGCTCAGTGTCCTGCATGTACTTTTATAAAATAAAAACTCTTCTTTCTGCCTGCAAACTGTAGATTGTCCATAGCAACCAAAAGTGTCCCTTGTAACGGTCACCACCGCTTACGACCTTCCATCCATCCACGACAAGCTTATCTGACACACTCCAACAATATTGCATACACGATCCATATCCTTTCCCAGAATAAGACGAGACAGAGCTCCGTACTTGCTTCCAAAGATATGACAATTTATTTGTATTTTCTCAGCTTCTTATACAGTCTCAAGCATAATGCAGTTTATCACAGGACAATGCAATCTCCACCCCCCTATTCACTCACTGAGGATAATTCTTTAATTGGTAGCTAGACATGACGGCACCGTATCATCAATAGGGTTCAATTAACCTTGAATAGTAACACAGACATCTAATTGAATAAGTTCTCTAGACAGCTTTAGCACACAATGGCAGAGTCTTGTGAGAGTGGGTGCAATCCACACCTTCAACGGAATGTCTTTACAGTGAGTAGCCAACACCTTAAGATATTTCAATAGCCTATTATACAAAGGTATGACTCACTCTGGTCTTGTAGACCTAAATTAACACCTTTCCAAATCATGTGTGCCCAGATTGAATAGCTAACCACTTTTGGTATTTGAAGACATCCTGCAAACATGAATTATTATTAATGTCTTCTGTAACATATGAATTATGATTCTTTGTCACCCTATGGCCCTAGTGGACATAAGGTGACCCTAGACATAGGAATATCTCAGTCTGTCACGGTGCATTCCGTTACATCCCTGTATGTCAAAAGTGGTTTTAGAGCAGCTGGAAAACAGCGATAATAAATAATCACTTGCAGAATTGAGCGATATCGAGCAGAATTCAGTGATTTTGATTTGATTACATTATTGAATAATTTTTATTATAATTACATTATTATTTGTTATAATTATTTATAGTTATTTATCATATTATAATTTATGATTTTGTTTTTCAAACTTTATCATACCCGGGATGTATACTAGACTCCTATTTGGTCAGATTTAAGTGAGTTATTCCTAAGAATTGCAGGCCTACAATTTAAAACGCCTAATTTCCATGCAAAATAATGGTATCGCTTTCAGCACCTAAAATCTGAAATAATCATACCGCCAGGGAGGTTAACTTTCATGTAATGAAGTAAACAAATGTTCTATAAAACTCAGTTTTGACAACATTTTGGAAATTGTTCTTGTGTTCATTGAGATATTGATTCAAATCTTACTTTTCAAAAGGGATGCACTCATTTATGCTAAACACTGTACTTGTTCAATGGTATGGATGTGTTTTTAGGAACATTATGAGAGACCAGAACTTTCTTCCTTACACCCTAACTACCTGTGCATGGAAGTCAAGCCAATTTATTATTTTGTCAGATGATATGTATGGGAAGATTACAGCAGTAAACATCAAAAGAGATATTGAAAGAACAAGTTCTGTGCTCATAAGTCAATTACGCTGAAGTTGTTTTCATTGGTGTTTCCCTTTGTTTATTTTTCTTGTCTTATTTCCTTGTAGATTCAGTTATTACATTTTCATGTCTCTGGCTGAACAGTTTCCTGTTATATATCTGATATTTAGAATAGTCTTTTGCTTGCAATTACTGTATTTATTGGCGTATAACACTCACTTTTTTACCCTAAAAATAGAGGGTAAACTGTGCCTGCGTGTTATACGCAGGGGGCTGTGGAAAGTTTTCCCTGAAACTTCCCTCTTAAAGTTAGGGTGCGTGTTATACGCCGATAAATACGGTACTCAAAGCAGACCTAACATCTTGACATAACCACCCTTTTATGCATTAATGTCCTACCATGTGATCTGGTAGTAAGGCGTTTTAAAATTCAATTTACAACCATTCCTGGTTCTCTCTAAATGTGGGTCCTGGCTCCAAACCAGCCAATCAGTGTCTCTGCCTGAACACATTTCCTGGAAGGTGACAGCAGTACTTTGACCACCGCCAACTATGGCTGGAGCTCGGATCACTTTCCTGAGGAAAAATGTATTTGCTGATAGATGAGTGAAATGCACAGGTTCACTTTAAGTTAAACAATGCAACAATACTGCAAAAGTATGTCTTCCCTTACAGTACACCACACTTGATTTTTTTTCCCAAGCCAGACTAAAGTTTGGTATGACATTTTGTATTGCTGGCACTTTCAGATCCAGCATCTTCATCCATCTTGATTGGCCAGCCAAAGATGACATAACTCCTGGACACAAAGGGGCACAAGATTTGGTTTAACCTTGTACTGAAGGCATGTCAATAAAGTGCATGGAGCTGTGCATATGCAGCTCATTGTTCTTTCTAACCAACTTGCTGCAGTAAGAAGCATTCATTTTTATAAATTCTTTATTTATTTTTCTTAAGTTTCTCCTTATTGTTTCAAAAAGATATAATCATACATGTTAACAATTCCACATATCCTGTTGATTATATACATTCTATTACCATTCAACTTATTTCAAACTCTTCTTTCTGTTTTTTTCCACCCATTTCCCACCCCCAAAAAAAAGGAAACCCCCCTCCTTCAACCATGTCCCCCATCTTCCTCCCCCTGCTGTCTACCGCCACTTTCCTTCACTCAACAACACTCGTCTCTTCTCTATATGTCATGTAGGGAGCCCATGTTTTCCGGTACCTACTGTCTTGGTCCTTCATTGACAAAGTAATATTCTCCATTTGTTGGATTTCTGCACTCCTCATAAACCATTGAGCTCTTGATGGAGGGCTTTCGCTTTTCCATAGGACAGGGATACCAATCTCACTGCCACCAGCAAATGTCTCAGCAGAGATTTTTTATATTTTTCTGCTGAAATAGGAATGTCAAACAATAGAAATGCAGCCAGGTTTTCTCCTAACTGCATTCCTATTATTAATTCAATAGTTTAAGCTACTGTTCTCCAAAACTCTTTAATTTTCTCACATTCCCAGAAAATGTTCAGTAAATTTTCTTCTGCCTCCTTACATCTCCAGCAAAGTTCTGATACTTGGGGGTATATCCAAAAGGGCTGCGCATCTTCACCGGTCTCACGATTCGATGCGATTACGATTATCAAGTCCACGATTCGATTCAATTCGATTCCGCGATGCATCACGATGCATCACGATTGCTGCGCAAGTGCGAATGGCTCTCCCCCCAAAATACTAAAGGAGATGATCAGAGACTGCAGACGTGGTACAGGAGATGGTCAGAGACTGTGGGCATAGTACAGGAGACGATCAGAGACTGCGGGCATAGTACAGGAGACGGTCAGAGACTGTGGGCATAGTACAGGAGACGGTCAGAGACTGCGGGCATAGTACAGGAGACGGTCAGAGACTGCGGGCATAGTACAGGAGATGGTCAGAGACTGTGGGCATAGTACAGGAGACGGTCAGAGACTGCGGGCATAGTACAGGAGACGGTCAGAGACTGCGGACATGTAACAGGAGAGGATCAGAGACTGCAGACATGCTATAGGAGATGATCGGAGAGGCGGACAGGGTACAGAACAGGTGGTCAGAGGATGGCAGACAGGAGGTGGTCAGAGGATGGCAGACAGGAGATGGTCAGAGGATGGCAGACAGGAGATGGTCAGAGGATGGCAGACAGGAGATGGTCAGAGGATGGCGGACAGGATACAGGAGGTGGTCAGAGAATGGCATACAGGAGGTGGTCAGAGGATGGCAGACAGGAGATGGTCAGAGGATGGCAGACAAGAGATGGTCAGAGGATGGCAGACAGGAGATGGTCAGAGGATGGCAGACAGGAGATGGTCAGAGGATGGCAGACAGGAGATGGTCAGAGGATGGCAGACAGGAGATGGTCAGAGGATGGCGGACAGGATACAGGAGGTGGTCAGAGAATGGCATACAGGAGGTGGTCAGAGGATGGCGGACAGGATACAGGAGGTGGTCAGAGGATGGCGGACAGGATACAGGAGGTGGTCAGAGGATGGCAGACAGGAGGTGGTCAGAGGATGGCTGACAGGAGGTGGTCAGAGGATGGCGGACAGGAGGTGGTCAGAGGATGGCGGACAGGAGGTGGTCAGAGGATGGCGGACAGGATACAGGAGGTGGTCAGAGAATGGCATACAGAAGGTGGTCAGAGGATGGCAGACAGGAGGTGGTCAGAGGATGGCAGACAGGAGGTGGTCAGAGGATGGCAGACAGGAGGTGGTCAGAGGATGGCAGACAGGAGGTGGTCAGAGGATGGCAGACAGGAGGTGGTCAGAGGATGGCGGACAGGATACAGGAGGTGGTCAGAGAATGGCATACAGGAGGTGGTCAGAGGATGGCAGACAGGAGGTGGTCAGAGGATGGCAGACAGGAGGTGGTCAGAGGATGGCAGACAGGAGGTGGTCAGAGGATGGCAGACAGGAGGTGGTCAGAGGATGGCAGACAGGAGGTGGTCAGAGGATGGCAGACAGGAGGTGGTCAGAGGATGGCAGACAGAAGGTGGTCAGAGGATGGCGGACAGGATACAGGAGGTGGTCAGAGAATGGCATACAGGAGGTGGTCAGAGGATGGCAGACAGGAGGTGGTCAGAGGATGGCAGACAGGAGGTGGTCAGAGGATGGCAGACAGGAGGTGGTCAGAGGATGGCAGACAGGAGGTGGTCAGAGGATGGCAGACAGGAGGTGGTCAGAGGATGGCAGACAGGAGGTGGTCAGAGGATGGCAGACAGGAGGTGGTCAGAGGATGGCAGACAGGAGGTGGTCAGAGGATTCAGACAGGGTACAGGATAGCAAGACAGATTGTGAACATCTGTAATTCTGTACAATCACCACTGCCATTCTTGTCTGATAACCGCTGCCTGTACATCACATAGATAGCAGCCAGTCAAGAGATGGATGGATGGATGTTGCAGCCAGGGCAGGGGTCACTATAATTCATTCTCTCTCAGCAGTGCACCCCCCCCCCCCTCACTCAAGTGGCCCCGACTAGATCACTGGATTGCACTGTCTGTGACTGAAGTGAGGGGACAGGGGAGACGATGAGTCCTGCAAGCTGTCGCCTGTCTGTGTGAGAGAGCAGTCTAGCGAGTCAGTCACTGTGTCCCAACCTTGCCTGACCCTTTTTATAAATGTAATATAGCAGGCGGCTTTGAACTGCAGACAGACTAATACTGCACTCACCAGGGCAGGCTCAGCCAGGCAGGGTCTGATCGGTCCGGTAAAAAAATTCTGTGCTGCGCGTCTCTCTGTAGCCCAGTCTCTCCTGGCGTCAGCACCTCCCGCCTTTCTACTGATCTGAAAGTTACAGTCAGTGGGCGGGGCTGACGCCAGGAAAGACGTGAGACGTAAAAGCAGAGAGGAGAGAGGCGGGCCGGGGAGTCACATGAGCGCACCTCAAGGTAAAATACCGTAACGGAGCGCTCTCCCGGGAGGGGCGGGGACGGGGGCGGGGCCAATAATCGATTATTACGGTTGCATGCATCGGTACCGAATCGGGAACACCCGAATCGCGATGCACCGATGCAGCGATTAAATTTGACACCCCTAATATCCGATGTAATTTCATTGGTGTTCTGTACCATCTGATGAGTATTTTGTATCCCCCTTCTTGGTATCTACTCGCTACTGATTCCTTTTGATTATATGTCAAAATCCTATTTATCTGTGTCTGCAAGAATGTTACACCCAGGTCTCTCTCCCATTCCCACAGAAAAGTAAGTTCCTGTGGGCTTCCATTTCAGTTAGTTTAGCATAGAAGTATGATAGTGAATGTTTTAATGATTCCCCCTTCAAACATATCTCCTCTACAAGACACTGGTCCGGCTTCACCTGGAGTATGGTGTCGAGGGCACCAGTCCTCAGGAAGTATGTACTAGAACTGGAGAGAGTCCAGAGAAGGACAACAGAGGGTTCTTTACTGGAGCGGTTAAGATGTGGAATTCTCTTCCAAAGGCAGTGGTTTCAGCAGGGAGCATCGATAATCAAAAAAACTATTAGATAAGCACCTGATCGACCACAACATACAAGGATATACAATGTAATACTGACATAAAATCACACACACAGGTTGGACTTGATGGACTTGTTTCTTTTTTCAACCTCGCCTACTATGTATCAATGTAACGCTTGAGAGTTTTTTCATTTCAATGGCCAAAATAAAATTAATATTCTGGCCAATTAAATAAATATTTGCCAAGGGCTTGACATGTCTAAATATGCTTGAAAAAACAAGGCTGATGCCTGGTACACACGATCAGAAGATTGTAAAAAAAATGCAGATTTTGGAGCGATCGAAAGATAATCTGATCGTTAGTACTGAGCTTTCGAGAGCCAAACAGGACAATTCATCTGTTATTATTTGACTAGACATGCACAAAAAATGTTTTTGTACAATTTTCGTTTAATCAGTAAAGCTGTTCGAAAATGCAATACAAATGCATTACAACACTTGACATCACTTTCAAATTTTTATTTTGTCCTACGAGAATTTTCGTAATTTTAGTAAACTCATCCGATTCGATCTGAGAATATCAGATTGTATGTACCGGGCAATAGAAGTGTCTTTGCAGATGCTTTCTCCTGCCAGGGAGAAAAGGTCATGGGGGTTTATTTACTAAAGGTAAATCCACTTTGCACTACAAGTGCACCTGGAAATGCTGTCGCTGGAGATCTTAAGGGGGACATGCAAGGAACATAAAAACAGCATCTTTGTTGTATATGATTGGATGATAAAATCAGTAGAGCTTCACCTAATTTCAGGTCTTACCTTAAATTTCCAAAGGGACGATGGCAACTACATGAGCAATTGTTTAGGCTGGTTTATTTACCCTCAGATCTAAAGCGACTGCACTTCCAAGTGCACTTGTAGTGCAAAGTGGAGTTGCTTTTAGTAAATCAACCCCATAGGGTGTGTATTCCCATATTTTAGAAGAGAAAGGTTACATTTTAATTTGTAAAGTATGAAAGTGTGAAAAACATTGGTGTTTACCTATTGATTTTATTGTGCTTTTTACAGCTTCCACTATTTCTCACAGGTCACTAATAAAGCACACGTCTGACGATTGTATACAATTTATGTTCATCACCTCATGGTGTTGCATGTTGCTAATTGCACAATTACTATTTGGCTGCACACATCTAATAACAGGTTCCATAACACGTACAACTACCTAGCTATTACCACGTCTGTACACAAAAGCATTAAGAAAGACCTTGAAAACAGAGCCTGGATAGGATACCTAGCTGATGCTCTACCTCATGGGTCCTCAAACTACGGCCCTCCAGCTGTTCAGGAACTACAATTCCCATCATGCTCTAGTCATGTCTGTGAATGTCAGAGTTTTACAATGCCTCATGGGACTTGTAGTTCCGCAACAGCTGGAGGGCCGTAGTTTGAGGATCCCTGCTCTACCTAATGATGGATATCAAAGTAATGAATGGGTAAAAACAGGAAAAATCAACACTTGATTGAATTAGAAGATAAAACAAACAAATTCCAACCCAAGTGTGTAACGTGAAGATAATCAGAGGTGAAACAAGGTTTACAGTTCCACTTGACATCCACTTATATCTTGACACCCACGGACACCTTTAGCCAAAGTGATAGATGAAATGGTCGCTTACTGATTCCACATGACTCCCTTTGAGGACACTCCTCAATAAAACAGGGATACTGATATACACATATGGCCGCAATGTTCTATATCCAGTTGCTCATGTAAATTAAACAGACACATCTCCATAGTTGAAAAAAACTTGAAACCATTTATTGAATAAAAGGTACTACACTCACATGTAAAGGCCCATACACACGGTCGGACATCCAACAAAACTTCCCTTGGATTTTTGTCCTAATTGATTTGTCCGATCACACCCATAGCATACACACGCTCGGACTTTTCTGCAAACTTTTCTAAAACTTTCCCATCATCACGTGGTTGTTCTGCTCTTTTCTGCTCTTTACTGCCACCCTTTGGTTAACTTCTGCTATTGTTGGTTGATTTTAACATTGGTTCTGAGCATGCGCATTTGTAATTTGTCCAAAAGTCCGATGGTTTGCTGTACACACGATCGGACTTTGCACCATCGGACTTTTGTTGCCTGAAAGTTGGTCCGTTCGCAGACCCAACTTTTTGTCCCATGAAAGCCAAAAAAGTTGGTCCGATGGAACGTACACACGGTCGGACAAATGCGAAAAGTGTCGGATTTTGATGTTGGTTGGGCAAAAGTCCGACCGTGTGTACGGGGCTTTAGAAGCAACAACAAGGTGCAAAACCATACATTCAAAGCCGGCATGTTTCTTGCAATCCGATCAAAGCTCTGCCCGACTGGTTTCGTCATCAAAAGAAAAAATAATAGCATCAAAAGCAAATAATTACTTGTTAGATGTTACACTCAATGTGCTAATTTACAACTTTTCCATTCTTTTTTGTAGGTTTTGTTCTACTTTTTTTTTTGGTCATACTTCTCTTGTGGGTCACAGGAATGCACTTACTTGTGCTCTCCTGTGTTTCAGACTCGGCATATAGCAGGCTAAAGTCCACTGTCAGCTGATGTCACCGATCCGCACCAGGCTCTGGAATGATCTCAACCATCTTGTCAGGATAAACCTGGCTCCCTAAATAACAGCTTGTTCAAGTTCTTAGTGGGTGTCTGAGAGTCAAAACCAGCTGTGCCTGCCCCCTTTCCAGTACTCTAGTTCGCACTAGAACAGCAGAGCGGAGAGCGATGACTGACAGTTACCTCTCTCTGCTCCGAGAAGACAGAGAAATGAGCGATCGTCGGTCATGTGATTGTTTACTTCTTGGTCTTAAAGCAGGTCTGGGACAGATGCAGGATAGGGATAGGGTATGAAGATTTAATTAATTTATTTTTTATTGACCCCATACATCTCCTTTAGTAGTAAAAAAAAAAAAAATATTAAAAATGCAATACAACTATCCCTTATTTTGTAAACGCTATAAATTTTGCGAAAACCAACCGATAAACGCTTATTGCAATTTTTTTTTACCAAAATCGGGTAGAAGAATACGTATCGGCCTAAACTGAGGAAAAAAAAAATGTTTATATATATTTTGGAGGGATATTTATTATAGCAAAAAGTAAAAAATATAGCATTTTTTTCAAAATTGTCGCTATATTTTTGTTTATAGCGCAAAAAATAAAAACCGCAGAGGTGATCAAATACCACCAAAAGAAAGCGCTATTTGTGGGGAAAAAAGGACGCCAATTTTGTTTGGGAGCCACATCGCACGACCGCGCAATTGTCAGTTAAAACAACGCAGTGCCGAATCGCAAAAAGGGGCAAGGTCCTTTAGTTGCATTTTGGTCCGGGTCTTAAGTGGTTAATAAAGGATCCTTTAGAAGTGTCTGATTAATCATATACTAGTTACTGTACTTTATATTAAAGCGGTATTTCACCCTAAACATAATATCTCCCATGCGATCCAGCATACTGGCGTCAGCGCCAGTATGCTGGGTTTTTTTTTTTTTAATAGCACACTTACTGTATTATTGTAGAATTCCTTTTCTGTCCCCCGTGGTGGACGGCGCCAGTATAGCGCGTCACATCTTCCTAAAATACCCGATATGGACTCGGGTAATCTCGGCGAAAATGCGGCGCCTGCGCACAGACCTAGGAGCTGACTGCGCAGGCGCCGTATTTCTCCGAGTCCTATTTCGGAGGGCGTGACGCGCCATAGCCGTAGCCGGAGAAATACGGCGCCTGCGCAGTCAGCTCCTAGGTCTGTGCGCAGGCGCCGCATTTTCGCCGAGATTACCCGAGTCCATATCGGGTATTTTAGGAAGATGTGACGCGCTATACTACAGCCGTCCACCGCGGGGGACAGAAAAGGAATTCTACAATAATACAGTAAGTGTGCTATTAAAAAAAAAAAAACCAGCATACTGGCGCTGACGCCAGTATGCTGGATCGCATGGGAGATATTATATTTAGGGTGAACCTCCGCTTTAAGGAAAAAACCTAGACATATCTATTTTACGTATATATATATATATATAGCATTACGGACAATGTTTATTTTAAAATTCTATTGATGTAATTACTTGAAATCAGTCTAGAAGGTGGCATTTAAAGTTCGAATCTGGCTAGCTGGAAGAATATATTTCTGAGATGTATACAAATCGGACCTGAGTTGTAACCATAACCATTTCTCACCTGACAGCAATAGTGGCATATGTGAGGTATTTGGAGCCTTCAGTCCTCTTCTTTACCCATATACCATACGGTCACTGTATATAAACGACTGGACGGTGCAATAAGCAGGTGGGAGGCTATTTTAAAATTGATCTGTCCTCTTAAGTAACCGTGCGCACCATTTAGTGCACACACAAGCACCACAATATAAGCGCACTATTTATTGGACAGTGCAGTTTTCTGAATTAACGTACAGAGCCAATGAGAGAGGCTCTGGCACATGTGATGGCTGTTACTAGTGATTACACATTGTTTACACTGCCTGCAGTTAGCGGCATGTGTTGAAAAGGAAGCTTCTGGTCGCAGCCAGCACACTCAACTCCTTTATCCGGCACATCTGAACATTAGGCCCTTAATCTCCAACCTCCCATAGTATGTGAATAACCCTTTTACCTCCTGATCCCCCTGTGTATGACCTGTACATTTACTGTATCTAAGGAAACATTACTAAGCTCCATGTTTATCCCCTTTCAACTGGCATGTTTTTTTAATTTCCCAGATTTTTGGGCAAAATATCAGATCATCTTGACATGTCTACTCTGCAAAATGGGCCATTTCAGGGTTGTTCCTACTATTGTGCCATTTTTTTTATTTGCTGTTTAATAACAGAAAGTAAGAGCATTATTTTTTCTCCCTTTGTTTATTAAAAAAATATCTTGGTGGTTATTAAATAACACCAAAATAAAGCTCTATGTGTCTAATAAAATTTATTTGAGTAAATCCTTGACTGAGTAATTGACAGACAATGGGGTAGATTTACCAAAGGCAAATAGACTGTGCACTTTGCAAGTTCAGTTGCCCCAGAGCTTACTTAGTAAATGAGGTAAATCTGCACACACAAAGAATATCCAAGAAAAATAAAAAAAATCAGCATTTTTGCTTGCACATGATTAGATGATGAAAGTCAGAAGAGCCCCCTCTCCCCATGTATTAAGCTCTGGAGAAATTGCATTTTCAGAGTTTAACGTTACTTGCAAGGTTATTTGCTTTTAGTAAATCAACCCCAATGCATCACAGTGATAGAAATAGAAAAATGGTCTAAAGAGGAAAAAGGGTTTCCTTGGAAACAAGTACCGGTATAAACATAGGTGGCAGATGGAAAGCTCTACAATGGCCAACAAAATGTCCAAGTTTATGAAAAGCATTAGTGTCTGTTAAACTATATCTGAAAAGAGATTTAATTTGCTTTATACAATGCAGTCATATAGTGCAGTGGGGGGTCATAAAGGTATGGGCATTACTTTACAAATTTTCTGGCCGGTAAAGGAGTTCCTGCACGTGTTTCAATTGTTCAGTTGGCTGTTTGCTTAGAGCTGCCCATACATTTTCCTACTAGTGTTGTTAAGCTTTACTCCTTATTCCACGCAAAGCATTGTCAGATCTGAGTGAGTAAGTAACTTGTATAGCGCTACAAATGCGAACTAAATTGCCTCAAGGCGCTTTTTGCATCCACTGTCGTCCTGTGTCTTCAGAAGAGGTGGGTCTTAAGTTTTTTCCTGAAGCCTTGATGGTTTTCTTCCATACGGATGTCCGTGGGTAGAGTATTCCATAGCCGTGGTCCTTGCACTGCGAATCTTCGGTCTCCTTTAGATCTGTAGCAGGTCTTGGGGATGTGGAGGAGGTGTTGGTTAGTTGACTAGGGTGCGACTAGGGGTGTAGTGTTTTATTTTCTCGCATAGGTATTGAGGAGCGCTTCCTTGTGTGCATTTGTGAGTGAGACAGAGGGTCATGAATGTAACCAGATCCTTCACGGCTAGCCAATGGAGGGTCCTCAGGGGCGGGGTGATTGATTCCCAGGGTTTTTTACCGTTACCAGTCTGGCTACTGTGTTCTGGACGACTTGTAGACGCAAAATTTGGTATTTGGGAAGTCCGAGAGAGAGGGAGTTTGCGTAGTCGAGTCGGGAATTGATGATTGTTCCAAATACTACTGCTGTGTCTGCTTCCGGGATGAAGGGGATGAGTGTATGCAGCAGGCGGAGAAGGTAGTGAGATCCACTGGCTACTGATCCTATTTGTGCGTCCATAGTCATGTTTGAGTCAAAGATGACTCCGAGGCTTTTGACTTTGGTGCTTGGGGTGATGGTTTGTCCAAGGATGGTGGGTGGTGTGCATGTTGTCCTAGAGTTTTTCTTTTGGTTTGTATGGAGAAAGAGAAGTTCTGTTTTGGATCCATTAAGTTTGAGGGAGCTCTCCGTCATCCAATCATCAATCAATCAATGAGAGGCAATTTTCTAGTGCGTGGTATTGGTCTTTTTTGTTAGTGACGCATTAGTGTCTGTTAAACTCTATCATGTACATGTACAAGGCGGGCTAGCCTACTGTACAGGACCCAGTAGGGATATTCTTTCCTGGAAAGGCAATGTGATCAAAGTTGTGGAGGCCACAGAAAAACAATAGTCAGGTTCAGAAGAACTGATGCAGCTGGTGCCAGAAATGTTGGAGACCTGAGGCTTGGCATGAGAGAGTCAATAAAAGGGCATTACAATAAATTGTGGAGATAAAACTAAGAGCTTGATAGTAAAATACAGGTTTTCCCCAAGCTTGCTGCCAAAAGGAAAATAAACTAGATAAGACCATGCAAACAGTAAAATGCTTGGCAAAAGAAAGAGAATGTAAACAGGACAGCAATAATGGAACACGAAAGAGGCCATCTTCTTTATATGCAGTCATTGGTAGTCGTATAGTATGTCCTCAAAACCTACAAACTACACCAAAATAAGAATTGGGGGCTTGTTCCAATAGGCTAGAATGTAATGAATCAATAAATTTAAAGAGGTTATAAACCCCACACATAAAATATGAACATAGCATATCCCTTTATAATGTGTACTTCCACAAAAATAAAAAAGATATAAAACAGTCAAGACAATGGTACATATTCAGTATTGCATTTTCCTATTAAAACCGAGGGTAGCGTTCTCTCTGTTTAGTAATAAATACAGATATTTAAAATCACCATGTATAGCGAATGGGGAACGAGGAGAGTGTAAGGATCCCTATCTTCTGAGGAGTCATCATTTGCCCAGAATTGAGCAGATAGGGGGGTATCTTTATTACCAATACCAGGGCATGTAACCAATGGTGTGCAGTCATACAAGCAAAGCTTTAACTTATTTATTAGCCCCTGGAGCAACTGCAGTTTAGTAGTCTTTGGTAAATCAACCAATAAGTGTAATTTCTGGCTGCTGCTTTCTTCCTTTGCTATCAACATGAATTACTTCTGACAAGTTTTCATGACACCAAGAGAAAAATGGTGATGGGGGAGGGACCTCCAGCTGATTGACAGCCTCAGCTCTGTTTTTGTTAGCTGTGTGAAGGGGTGTGTCTCTTCCATCCAATGAGCTCTCAGAGATCTCTTCACTGAGCTCTGCAGAATGTGATATTAACTCTCCGCTCCCTTTTTTTTGAACCCTCATACAAGCTTATAAATGTAGCACTTTGAGGCCGTGTACACACGGCAGGGAACCTCGACGGGCAGAACACATCGTTCCGCCCGTCGAGGTTCCCTGCCGGCCGTCGAAATCGGCGACCCGCCCGTCGGGAATGGCAACCAGCCATTCTTCCAGGCGGGCCGTCGAGCAAATAGAGAGCGTGCTCTCTATTTCTGCTCGACGGGCTTCCCGACGGGAAGCTCGCCGAGAGTGTACACACGGCCGAGGTCCTCGCTGGAATGCAGCTTCCAGCGAGGTTCTCGCTGGTTTCCAGCGAGAACCTCGGTCGTGTGTACGCCTGAATGAATATAGTGAAGAGAGGACTGCAGATAAACAGGTAGATTTGTTTTTCTGTGTATCACCTGGGGCCAGTCACTGCACTGGGGTTATGTATGGTTTTATAACCAATTTAATTTGTTAAATAACACCTTCTTGAAAATATATAGACAAAAATACAAGCCTTAGTAGCCTGGAAATGTTCAGAGCTAATAAATAATTTTTTTTTTTAGGTGAAGTGGCAATTTTACTAACGAGCTGCTTCAGGTTCTTTGTAGTAAATAAGAGCCTATACTTATCTAGTATTCAGTATGTAGATCAAGGGATTCCAGTTATATGAAAGCAACTGGCAACATTAACATGTCTAAAACATTTCAAATGCATTTTTAAATCTCTTATTTAGGCAATTTTAAATTTTATTTTAATGCTATTGTTGGTATTCATGAGTAATTTCAGTGAATGAATAAATATTTCAATGGCTTGTAGGCATTATTATTCATGGTACCACAATCCATGGAGCTGAAAAAAAAATACTTGTTACGTTGGAAGTAAATGTTTCTACTTTGGATGCAATGCAGTTTTCCGGTTCACATTCTGTTCAGTGATCTATTCTTAAAAGACAATAAGCTATAAGAGTCGGGTTGCTATATTGATCTACAGACAAAAAATTACCAATAGCAGCCAAAAAGTTTACAGCTCTGACCCTAAGTGCCGGTTCACACAGGGGCAACCCGACTTACAGGGTGACTTTGCAAGGCAACTTCAGCGCCACTTCAGCATGACTTGGAGCAACTTACAACGTGACTTAAAGTTGCCTCCAGGACAGACGACTTTGGTTGTGGCCAATCACAGAATAATCAGCTCTGTAGTAGGGAGGGGTTTACCTGGGAAAACTATTTTCTCTTCTTGTAAAGTTGCTTCAGTTAAGATGGAGATCTGACTTTGGAGGCGACTTTCATTGAAATCTATGGGTAGAAGTTGCCTTGAAATAGTACAGGAACCTTTTCTGAAGTCGGAGCGACTTCAGTAGTGTGCATTAAGACGGCTCTCATTGACTAACATGGGATTTCTGATGTCAAGTGACTTGGGGCAACTTAAAGGGGTAGTTCACCCAAAAACCTTTTTTTTACATTGATTGAGGCTCGTTTTGTCAAGGGGAATCGGGTGGGTAGTCCCCAGTCAAAGCAGTACTTACCGTTTTAGAGATGCATCGTCTCTGTCGCATCCGGGTATGGTCTTCGGGAAAGGGCGTTTCTATTTGATTGACAGGCTTCCGACGGTCGGATACCTCGCATCACGATTTTCCGAAAGTAGCCGAACGAAGGTGTGCAAGCGCAGTATAGAGCCGCACCGGCGCTCGGCTTCTTTCGGCTACTCGTGACGCGATGTATGCGACCGTCGGAAGCCTGTCAATCAAATAGGAACGCCCAGACTGGAAGCGACGGAGACGATGCATCTCTAAAACGGTAAGTACTGCTTCGATTCTAAAAAAAAAACACCCGGATCTCCTCTTGACAAAACGAGCCTCAATCAATGTTAAAAAAAGGTTTTTGGGTGAACCACCCCTTTAAGGTCTGACAAGTGTGTATCGGCACTTACAGTACAAGCTATAAATTATTGGTAGGGGTATTGTATTGCTCACTTATATTTTACAAAGATAATTTTAGTTTTCAGCTAGTAGAGTAAATCCAAGCAAATACACTGCGATATAGTGTTGTGATTCCGAGATTTATGGGGTTGATTTACTAAAACTGGAGTGCAAAGTTTGGTGCAGCTCTGCATAGAAACCAATCAGCTTCCAGATTTTTTTAGTCCAAGTTTAATTCACAGGTGTCAAACACAAGGCCCGCGGGCCGAATCCGGCCCTCCAGGCCATTTCACGTGGCCCTCGCACCTCTCCTGCAGCTGCAGGAGAGCTCCAGACCCTCCTCCAGACCCCTACTTTCTGCTTTTAAGCAACCGGCTTCTTCCCAACCAGCAGCATAAAGAAAGGGGGGTGCACTGTGATGTAAGGGAGAGTGAGAGATTCAACTTCTTATGGTGGGGTGGACATCTAATCTTACAGATACAACACAGCCCTTTTGAGGACAATCATAATGCTAATGCAGTCCACAATGAAATTGAGTTTGACACCCCTGGTTTAATTGAACAAGTTGAGATTAGAAACAGATTGATTACCATGTTATTGGTTTGTAACATTGATTACAATGTTATAAACCAGGTTTTGCACTCACCAGTTTTAGTAAATCAACCCCTATGTATATTTGTTGCATAGGACAACCATATTGTGTCTATCTCTACAGTGCGTTGGTGGAGTTTTGCTAAAGCTGGTGCACGCCAAATCTGGTGCAGGTGTACTTGCTAACCAATCTGCTTCTTATGCCCCGTACACACGAGCGTTTTTTCCTTCGTAAAAAAAACAATGGTTTTCCCAACTGATTTTCTCTCAAGCCTGCCTTGCATACACACGGTCAGAAAACCGGACTGCCAAGAACGCGGTGACGTAAAAGACTGCGACGAGCTGACAAAATTAAGTTCTATGCTTCCGATATATCCAATGAAAAATGTAAAAAAATCGAATTTCTTCATCAATTTAGGTTAGTATTAATGTATTTAACCACTTCCCGCCCGGCCAATAGCCGATTTACGGCAGGGAAGTGGTTATGAAATCGTGACTAGACGTTCTCAAACGTCTAGCACGATTTCAATGCCGCGCGCGCCCGTGGGGGCGCGCAGCGCGGCGATCGGTGATGCGGGGTGTCAGTCTGACACCCTGCACCTCCGATCTCGGTAACGAGTCTCCGGCGGAGCCTCGTTACCACGTGATCAGCCGTGTCCAATCACGGCTGATCACGATGTAAACAGGAAGAGCCGCCGACGGCTCTTCCTCACTCGCGTCTGACAGACGCGAGTACAGGAGAGCCGATCAGCGGCTCTCCTGACAGGGGGGGTTCGCGCTGATTGTTTATCAGCGCAGCCCCCCCTCGGATCGCCACAAGGACCACCAGGGAAATAAAAAAAATACAAAAGAAAATACAAAAAAAAATGACAAAAAAAAAAATGACAAAAAAAAAAGGGGGGGCAGTAAAAAAAAATGATGCCAATCAGTGCCCACACATGGGCACTGATTGGCAACATTGATCCATCAGTGCCACCCCTCAGTGATCATCAGTGCCACCCCAGTGTCTGTCAGTGCCACCCCACAGTGCCAATCCATGCCCAGTGCCCACCTACCAGTGCCCACCTGTGCCGCCTATCAGTGCCCACCTGTACCGCCTATCAGTGCCCACCTGTGCCGCCTATCAGTGCCCACCTGTGCCGCCTATGAGTGCCCACCTGTGCCGCCTATCAGTGCCCACCTGTGCCGCCTATGAGTGCCCATCTGTGCTGCCTATGAGTGCCCAGTGCTGCCTATGAGTGCCCATCAGTGCCGCCCATGAGTGCCCATCAGTGCCGCCCATGAGTGCCCATCAGTGCCCAATACCAGCGCCGCCTATCAGTGCCCATCAGTGCTACCTAATCAGTGCCCATCAGAACTACCTCATCGGTGCCCATCAGTGCCACCTCATCGGTGCCCATCAGTGCCACCATATCAGTGCCCATAATTGAAAGAGAAAACATACTCATTTACAAAAAAATTAACAGAAAAAAATAAAAACTTTATTTTTTTTTCAAAATCTTCGCTCTATTTTTAGTTGTTGCACAAAAAAAAAAACCGCAGAGGTGATCAAATACCACCAAAAGAAAGCTCTATTTGTGGGGAAAAAAGGACGCCAATTTTGTTTGGGTGCAGTGTAGCATGACCGCGCAATTGTCATTCAAATTGCGACAGTGCTGAAAGCTGAAAATTGGCTTGGGCGGGAAGGTGCGTAAGTGCCTGGTATGGAAGTGGTTAAATATGCTAATACATGTAAGGTTCCCCTCCCTCCAGACTAAGGCCTCGTACACACGACCGTTTTCCTCGGCAGAATCCATCAAGAAACTTGGTGGCAAAGCGTATGCTTTTCATCGAGTAAACTGTCGAGGAACTCGACAAGGAAAAAAGAGAGCAAGTTCCCTTTTTCCTTGTCAGGAGTCTCAATTTCCTCGTTGTGTTCCTCGTAGGGCTGGTTTTCGACGAGAAACACGTTGGTGTGTATGCTTAGAAACACGCGCACATTCGGTAAAAGTAGCGTTTGTAATGGAAATAGCACATTTGTCACTCTGTAACAGACTGAAAAGTGCAAATGTCTCTTACCAAACTTTTACCTAACACACAGTAACATGAGATTAGCAAAAGCAGCCCCAAGAGTTGTGCCAGTGGAATCGAACTTCCCCTGCCGTCGTATGTATTGAAGTCACCGCGTTTGAGAACAAGGAGATTTGGTCTTGACAGTGTGTACGCAAAGACAGCTTGTCAAGTTTCTCAACAAGCCTAACAAGGAACTCGTCGAGGAAAACGATGTGTCTTTCCCGACAATTTCCTCGGTCGTGTGTACGAGGCCTTACAATCATAATCTGCCCCTGTGTTCCTTCATCTTGCGTGGTATTTTTTTAATACACGAGGTGTATTACTGGCCTGATCACCTGATGTGGCAAAACATAAGGGGGAAAAAAAAGAAAATATTACATTTTTGGTTTTAACCACTTAAGGACTGCCGCACGACGATAAACGTCGACAGAATGGCACGGCTGGGCACATGGACGTACAGGTACGTCCCCTTTAAGAGCCCAGCCATGGGAGGGCGTGGCTTGCGCGCGAGGAGAATGGACGCCTAGAACCAGAGCTCCCGCTAGCCGGACATACAGCGACGAATCCCCAGCAGCCGCACCGCACAAACGATCGCGAGTTCCATCGCCCGAGCCGTAGGAGGACTCCGGGGAACCAATGTCCCGCAAACGAAAGGAGGAACGTTACCTCCAGAAGCTCACAGCCTTCTCGTTCCAGCCCGCTCGGCGGGGCCTAGCCAAAGATGGCGCCGCTGGAGAGAAAGGTCAGATGCCTGCGGCCTACACGGACCTCCCGGGCAGTGACCAGGAAGACACACCAGGGGGAATGTCATCCCCGCTCCATGAAGGATCCCCTCCGGTATCCCCCGGCACTGGCAGCCCTGCAAAGGCGCGGATGCGCCTGGATCCATCTCAGCAGCATAGAAATGTGAGTACCATGCTCCACAACCCTGACGCCATCTCCTCACTGCAGTCCTCCATTGCGGCCTTCCCCACAACGGGACAGCCAGTTCTGGACTCAACCATGAAGGACATGCTAATGTTACTGCAATCCTCCCTGATGTCCAACCTGTCCTCATTGATGCATAAATTCTCTACTGGCATGCAGCACATGGGCAATAGGGTGTCATATATGGAGGAAAAAATGGAGGAGTGCACAGTAACTGTGAATGATCTTGTGGATGAATGTATGGCTCAGAAAGAAGATACCGAATGGGTCAAGGCCAAAATAGCAGACCTCGAGGACAGGTCCAGACGCAATAATATAAAACTTAGGGGTGTCCCAGAAACTGTCCTCCCTGCAGACCTCCGCACATACGCGGGCACTCTGTTCTCCACTCTTTTGCCTGACCTATCCCCTATTGAACTAACGGTGGATCGTATCCACAGGATCCCTAAACCGCGCCACCTTGCGGACACAGTCCCGAGAGATGTGCTACTCCGCATCCATTTCTACCAAGCAAAAGAACAGATTCTTTCCAAAGCCAGAGCACTCCGCACACTGCCTGCTCCCTATGCTGACATCCAAATGTACGCTGATCTCTCCCAACACACGCTTCAGATGAGGAGGCAATTAAATACCGTGACCAAGGCCCTAACAAACCACAAAATAATCTACAAATGGCGTCACCCGGCCACCATCCTGGTAACTCACAATGGGATCCCGCACACTATCTCCACTGCTGAGGGGGGAACAAAGCTACTTCTCTCCTGGGGCATCATTACGGAGCTGCCAAAATCATACCCTAACCCAATGGAGAAACCTTCTCCATCCCACAGGAGCCCCCGCCGTACGGACCAACCTGCTACCAAGATGCACTGAGCCAACTACAGATGACATCAGGCAATTGCTTCACCATGCAACAGTCCGCACCGGCTAGCAGCCTGTTTGCTGCACTTGTTTTTTTTTGCTGACCGTTATTTCTCCCTGCTCCTCGTTACTTCTTTGAGCCAAAACTTTACCCTCAGTTGCTCAGCAATAAGGCTTTGTCCAACCTGCTGATTTGTATTTATTTCTTTTGTTCTTAATATTGGTTTTGACTGTTTTGTAGCCCTCACCTGAATTCCATCCTCGGGCACTCTCGCACAGGAACCTCAGCCATCTCAGCTTGCACAGGAGATCTAGAGAAGTTCACCCATCTTCTAATAACTGTAAGTCTTTATTCTTGAACTTTGATCCCCTATCTGGACAATATGTCGTTCTCCATACTGTCGCTGAACGCGAAAGGACTAAACCATCCGGTCAAACGTTCTTCCATGTGGAAGACTGCACTATCTCTTAAATGCGACATTTTGTGCATTCAGGAGACCCACCTGCTACAGCAATCACACCCCCGCTGCCAACACCGCCAGTTCCCCCATGTCTTTACATCTTCCTATACGAAAAAGCAGAGGGGAGTGTTGATTGCTATCCGGGACACAATCTCTTTTCAGCTCCAAGACAGTATGCTTGACCCAGAGGGTAGATTTATTATTTTAGTTTGTTTAATTAACAATGTTCAATATACCTTGGTTTCACTTTATGCACCCAATGAACGTCAAATATCCTTTCTCAAATCTGTTATGCAGAAGGTTACAAAGTCCCAAAAAGGTCATCTCCTACTGTGCGGAGACTTTAACCTTGTCCCAGACCAGGTTATGGACTCCACTGCAGGCCCCAAACGACATGCATCTCCCTTGAAAAACTTCATATCATCGAATGAATTGTTTGATGTGTGGAGGTGTTGTCATGCGAGTGAAAGGGATTATACCTTTCTCTCCCCGCGTCACAACACCTATTCGAGAATAGATCTTTTCTTATCTGATAGATCATTACTGCAAAGAATCACTGCCTCAACGATCCACCCCACCACCTGGTCGGACCATGCCCCTGTCAGCATAACTGTTGACTTTCAGTTCTCCCCGACAAACTCTTATCTCTGGAGGGCTAACAACTCCCTAATACGAGACAAACACACCGCTAGCATTATACATCAAAGTCTGGAAGAATACTTCTCCCTAAACTCCCAATCAGTGGCTGACCCGGTGGTGGTGTGGGCTGCCCACAAAGCGGTAGTTAGAGGTGTATTTATACAACTTGGAGCTAGAGCGAAACGTACTAGAACACGAAAAATAGATCAACTGACAGCTGATATAGACCTCGTTGAATCCCAAAATAAGACCCTACCCTCTTCCTATCTGCAAGCGCAAATTTTTTCCCTCCGCCACGAGTTACGATCATTACTTTTAAACTCATTTGAACAGGCTTGTACTAAAGTTAGGGCCACGTCCTACGCAACGGGGAACAAGGCAGGTAGGCTGTTAGCATTGAAAATTCGAGGTCACAGACTTAAATCAAAAATTTCATACATTTCCCACCCCCACACCAAAGAAAAATTGATGAAACCCCATGATATCTCGAATGCTTTTGGCACTTACTATGCTGACCTGTATAACTTAAAGAATGATGAAAATACGACCCAACCATCCCTACAAGAAATAGCAACTTTCCTAGAACGACTTAATCTTCCCTCATTGTCTGAATCCCAACTTGCATCGCTTAATGCACCCTTCACAGTCACAGAACTAGTAAACACAATCAGCAATCTACCCAATGCCAAATCACCAGGACCCGATGGTCTCACAGGGGAATACTATAAAAGGTACCAGAATGTCCTAATCCCTACCCTTTGTGAAGTCTTTAATCTAGCAGCGACATCCTCGTCTTTCCCCCCAGACATGTTATCTGCGACGGTAGTTACTCTCCCTAAACCAGGCAAAGAAACGACCTTGCCCCAAAATTTTCGTCCAATCTCCCTCCTCAATGTAGACACCAAACTATATGCCAAAATGATAGCCAATAGAATGAACGACATCCTCCCCACACTCATCCACACGGACCAATCAGGCTTTACAAAAGGAAGGCAGGCATCGGATGCCACAAGGCGGATGATAAATGTCATTCATCAAGCGGGAACTTCTGGAGCCCCCTCTATACTCCTGTCCCTAGACGCCGAAAAAGCGTTCGACAGAGTACATTGGGGGTACCTGTCCTCAGTCCTCACTAAATTTGGATTCACAGGCCACATACATAGAGCAATAATGGCATTATACTCTAATCCCTCAGCCAGAGTGTACTCTGCTGACTCGTTGTCCTCCCCCTTCACTATTACTAATGGGACAAGACAGGGTTGCCCCCTCTCTCCCCTGATATTCAACCTGATAATGGAGACTCTGGCACAATCCATTCGTACAAACCCACTCATATCTGGCATAATGGTAGGAGGACAAGAACAAAAAATCAGCCTTTTTGCGGATGATGTCATACTCATGCTATCTGACCCATCCTCATCACTCCCTGCGGTCCAAGAGGCGCTAACCTGTTTCAGTAAAGTATCTTACTACAAAGTCAACGAAGCTAAATGCCATGTTTTAAACCTAGGAATTAACCCCACCACTAGTCTCTTACTCCAACAACTTTACCCGTACTCATGGGCGGATAATACCATCACCTACCTTGGCATCCAACTAACAAAATCTACTGGCCAATTATTCCACTACAATTATATCCCCTTTCGTACTAAACTTCAAACTGATCTACACAGGTTAGCATCTCAAGAATTATCCTGGACGGGCCGTCTAGCGGCCTTCAAAATGTTCCATTTACCCCAGATCTTGTATCTATACAGGACTCTACCGATTAACATACCAACTCAGTATTTCAAGTCCCTTCAGTCTATTTTTTCCTCCTACATATGGCAGGGGAAAAAAGCCAGAAGCGCGCACTCCACCCTCATTAAAAATCGTAAGGCAGGAGGCACAGGTTATGTGGACTTCCACCATTACTACCTGTCTACGGTCCTTACCCAATCCAGAGAATGGTTTCTACCTGAACCACACACTCCGTGGGGAAGGTTGGAATCCGCTCTCTTCCCTAACTCATCACTAGCCTCCTGGATGCTCTCTACCACCTCCAAGACTAAACTCCCCTCTTCCGTTCCCCCCACAATGTCTGCCACGATCCGTGCATGGAACAAATTTGTACATATTTGCCACGGATACCCCGACAACATCTCCCTAAAAATTCCGATTGAGACGCTACAATTCAACATAAACATGATATCCTACAAACATTGGCGTGAAAAAGGGTTACTGTTTGTCAATGATCTCTTCACTAATGGTAGGAACAAATCTTTCCCCATTTTGCAACAGGAATTCAACCTACCCAACTCGGACATCTACCTTTACATTAGAACTCGACACTTCCTGTCTGCTTCTCCCCACTGGGAACGTCACATACCTCGGCTCACTTGGTCCTTTCTTACACACCCCACACCCTCCCAAAAAGGTACATCACTTTTCTATAATGCTCTCCAACAGAAATCCATATTATCAAAATCACCTGCCCTGCTTAAATGGGAACTGGAATTAGGTAGTCCTTACACCACCCAACAATGGGCCAAAGCCTGCACGGCCACATTTAAAGTTACTAGCTGTTCTACCCTCTGGGAACTGTCCACCAAAATTATGCAGAGATGGTACTTAACCCCTGACAGGTTGTCCAAATTCAATACAACACAGAGCGATCGGTGCTGGAGAGATTGTGGGCACCGAGGAACATTACTTCACACTTTATGGAGCTGTCCTAATTTATCTCAATACTGGACTTCGGTCTTCCATGTGATCTCCGAAGCCTCTCACTCTGCAATCACTCCCCAACCTGGTCTAGCGCTCCTGTCGCTCGATCTGGACCAAGTTCCATTCCATGCCAGACATATTGTCCTACACATTCTGTTATCTGCTAGACTCAGCATTACGAGGAACTGGAAAAATCCAGTGCCCCCCACTATAGGGGCTGTCATACAGACTACACAATTACACTGTACATATGAGAAAGTGCTAGCACTCAGGGATAAGCACAAAGAGGATACAGCAGGGCGATGGCACCTATGGACATCCTGGTACGACAAAAATTGCATGAGTCCACTTGCCTTGCCGTAGGTCCTTTGGGCCAATTTATAGGAACGTGAAAGGGAGCCCACCTCGGAGTCCGGGACACAGTCGTGAACCCAGTTGGGGGTGTCTGGAGTCGGAGGTGGCCCTCCCCGGGACCAATCATTCATAGGTGTCCTACCCTTTGTTCGATCGCTACATAGTAGCAGCCTTCGAGAATGGAATCCTGATACAGTCAATAGTCTAGTTACTCATTGTTGAATGGTCGAGATGGTGTTTGCCCATCATACTTGTGCTTGTTCTTACTCTTATATTATCTTAAGTCAATACTTGTTCTGATGTTATGCTTGATGTTGCACTCTGACTACATTGTCTTATATTGCTTGGATCTACATTGACTTATATTGCTTTGATCCACAATGTATTGCATTATTCTACATTGTTCTGTTAAAAACAAAACCTTAATAAAAATCTATTGTTTAAAAAAAAAAAGAGCCCAGCCATGGGTCACGAGCGCACCACCAGCAGAAAAGCTTGCGACCAGGTCCGAAGCTCCATGACTGCGCCGGCGGACCTGATCACCACCGGTGTCCCGCGATTGGGTCACAAGAGCTGAAGAACGGGGAGAGGTGAGTGTAAACATATCTTCCTCGTTCTTCTCTGTGGCTTGCCACTGATTGTCTGTTCCACGTCCAGCCACGCCCCCATACAGTAAGAAACACACATTAGGTCACACTTAACCCCTACGGCGCTCCCTAGTGGTTAACCCGTTCACTGCCATTGACTTTTTCACAGTTATCAGTGCATTTTTATAGCACTTTTCACTGTGAAAATGACAATGGTCCCAAAAATGTGTCAAAAGTGTCCGATGTGTCCGCCATAATGTTGCAGTCATAAAATGCCATAAAACTATCCCCTATTTTGTAAATGCTATAAATTTTGCGCAAACCAATCAAGAAAAACGTATTGCGTTATTTTTTTATTTTTTTACCAAAAATATGTAGAAGAATACGTATCGGCCTAAACTGAGGGAGAAAATATTATTTTATATATTTTTGGGGGATATTTATTATAGCAAAAAGTTAAAAAAATTGTTTTTTTTCAAAATTGAGCTCTATTTTTATTTATAGTGCAAAAAATAAAAAACGCAGAGGTGATCAAATACCACCAAAAGAAAGCTCTATGTGTGGGAAAAAAAGGACGCCAATTTTGTTTGGGAGCTGAAGTAAATAAAAACCATGCAACAACCAACTATAAGTATCTATCCTTTACTGTAACTTGTAATACCTATATATAAGCTATTGCATCTGTATTAACATGCATGAGTCCTGTATCTGCTACTGTATATCAGGCCGAAGTCTGCTCTAGGCCTGAGGCTAATCGTTAGTCAATGAGACAGACACCTTTGAAATTAAACAGTTATATTTATTCTAACAGAAAGTGTCAATTGTATAACAAACAATGATGTAACATAGAATGCCTATTGCACAATATACAAGCACTAACAATAATCCATGGCCTATTACAGTAGTACGATACAGGTATACTTAACGTTCTAAGGTCCGTTCCTGGCTGGCTCAAGATGGGAAAAGAGGAGCTTAGGCCTTGGCCTTGACCACATGGCTAAGGCCAAAATACCGGCCAGGCTTCCATGCGGCCTAGTCAATGTGGTCTCAGCATAGGCCTTCAGATGATAGGTTCACTCCAGCATTCAAGCGAATAGAGAGCGGAAAGTTCTCTTCCAAACCCCTCTTACCAAACCTCACTCATTACTCATTCGCAACGCCTCCCATGTTGCCTGCCCATCTGATGTTCAACCAATCGTTGCATTTCATGACTCCCATCCTTGTTCATTCCCTACCTAGCCACTGGGATTCCTTTGATCCTTGTAAGCATGTTTAGCTAATCAAAGTCCTTTGTTTGTGGAGAGTGCCTAACAGCTGGTTTTGTTTCCTGGACCCATTGAAGTCCAGTGTAAGGAGTGTAGGAGATTGCCTTCCTGTGGGGGGGGGCAGGTATCCTGGCTTGTTTGACTGGAATCAGAGGATGGTCAGAATTCATACATTCATATTATTTGCAACATATGCCGCTTTGCGCCTAATAAGGCGCATATCCTCCTTCTTTAGACATGGCTCCCCTTGAACAGTCCATATGGTCTGAACAGTCCTCCACTGTTTCAATGTGTTGCATTCTTCAACATGCGCCTCAGAGACAGCTCCTATGGAATAGCCCACAGTGGTTTCACCGTGTTGCGCCTCTTTACCATAGGCTTCAGAACCGGCTCCTATGAAACAGTCCATAACTGACTTCCAACATGTGTCTCAGAATCAATACCTCTGGAACAGTCATCAACTGTCTTCCTTCCAACATGTGCTTCAGAAACAGCTCTTTGGGACAGTCCATAATGGTTTCAACGTGCTGTGCTCCTCAACACGTGCCGCTTTGCTACTGGGTGACACACCAACATCACTCTTCCATGATGACTTCTATGTCTCCATTCTGTATCTTCTTATTCTTCTTCTTTCTGACATCTTCATGATGGGGTGCAGAACAAGCAAGGGGCATCCATTCACTCACCATTCACCAGCACACACTCAGAGCACCATATTAACCAGCTTTCAGCTACAGAGCCCCGAGGAGCTTCTTTCTTGCCCATCTTATTAGCCTAAAACACACCGTTATCCCCTTACCCCATGACATATATCACCCAACCTCCTATAACTCTTCACTGTAAATACGGGTTTGGATTATGCAGGCTTGCTCACAGTGGTTTTTCCTACTGCAACTTGGCCTGTCTGCGGTACCTCAGGGATCTGACTTGGCAGCAAAGTCTCTAATGTGTACGAAGAGACCCTACTGTCAATTTGTCCCTCAACTTGCATAGATAAGCAGGAGAGCTTCCTATATAAGTTTTGAGTCTAACACACATATAAATCTCAAACAATGATAAAAAATAAATAAAAAAAAACACAGAATTCCATCCCTGTGATTCGACTTCAGTGACTATGCCCAGGGTATATCCTGCACCTCTACCTACTGTTAGGTTCAAGAAATACCCTTGTTTCATGGCTGACGTTACATTGGTATCCTTTAGGACAAGGATAAATTTGTCTATGCCCTAAATAATAACCAGGTGCTTCCTTCCCAGCAATGATCTCTCCATCCAGAACGCAGAGTACTGTGTATTGACCTGGTATGCAGAGGAGATAGTGGTCATGCTTTCGATAGAGGGAAATATAAACCTGCCCCCAGCTCCATACTCCCTGACCCCATGTGGGTCATTTGGCCACAGATGCAACAAGATAGAATCCCCAGTCAGTAAGCCCCTTGACGCCACAAAATATACAAACCAAGTTTGCACTTCTGTATGTGGATTATACAGCACACCCTTTCACAATCCAAACCAGTACAGCCCATCCAGGCATTCAACTACCACTTTGGATTAGTGTAAAAGGCACGTATTTTGCAAAGTCTTACCGAGCGGTGATGCTAACTCATCAGGCCACTGCCCCTCATAGAGAGACTGTACAATCAGCTTGATGGTGGTCCATAATTCCGCCTACCGCTGCGTGCACGCCAGAGCCAATGACATATACCTGTCCTATACCATCTCACACTCTCTACCACCTCTCATCCTGGTTGACAAAATCTCAAGCCACGTTACACTGGGTCCTATTCCCCCAATATAGTGCTGAATACATCCCTCCTCTTCTGGTTACTCCTCAGAGATTCATGCCCTGAACCTCACTCTGTGTCCGCACATCTTTGGGAGCAAGCCACTAATATGCCGTACTTGATTCAGGGTATATTCAGCACATATAGGGTAGGATTCTATCAACCATTGCGAGATGCTGAAGCGCCATGTGATGACGGCATACTGCACCCTGGTAGCCAGCCTTTTTACAAGTGTCAGCCCCCTAGGTACCTGCATACATTTGAACAAAAAAACATTTCCTTCTTTCATTTCCTCCTCCCACAATAAAAAACATTTTTTACATCTTCTGTTCTGAAGGATTGGATACGTTATATTCCTTCCCCAACCTCCAACTCATTGCATTTGTATTCATAGTCCGTTTGCATCCATCAATGACAGGAGAGACTTTGGCAAAGTTTGACGCGTCTCGTTGTTGGGCAAAAATTGTCCTTAAGAAAACGAAACCTTATATTTCAAGTATTAATCTGAATCTTTCCCCTCCTGAACGTTTATCAGAACAAATTTCGGTGTGGTATGGTACAGACGAACTGCCAACCAGATGAACATTCTTCATCTCTGTTCCAGAATCCTCTCCAATTTCTCTCCACCAAGATTCTGGAATTAAAGAACAAGAGCAGAATCAAATTCTTATCGATAATATCTCATAACACAGGAATTTAGCATTCCTGACTTCTAAACAAATTATCAAAACACCATGATTCCTCTAGGATGAACCCATTCTAAAATGGATCCCCATGGTACAAGCAAAAATCTAAAATATAAAAAAAAAATGAATGTGACCGTTGCTTCTCAAAAATTCTAAATTTTAAGCAATAAAAAAACAATGCATTATCTGTACTTTAAGATCCATGCACCCATGCATTACTCCCACTTTCAGGTGGACAAACGACAAAATATTGGAATTCTTTCCACCTGAATGAAAAGAAAAGCCAACAAAAGAAAAACAAAACGCAATTCCCGCAGCTAAAAATGGCTTCCTAATGTCGCCAGCTGCTAATTGAGGACATAATTCAACGACCACCAAGTCAGTTGCTAATGATCCTTTGCAGGTGTACTAAACCTAACAATTTTTCCACCTGAACAAAACAAAACTAAAAAATTAAAAAAAATTAAAAAATTTAATATAATAAAAAATCCAAATAAAAAAATTTGAAAAATGAAAATTAATAATGGAAAAGAATGACAAAAAAAATGAAAATTAATAAAAAAATAATAAAAAAAATGTTTTGAATAATAAAAAAAATGAAAAATATGAAAATTAATTAAAAAAAATACACGAGAGAGGGAAAAACAAAATATTACTTAAAAAAAAATGTAAAGGTTAGATAAAAAAAATTAAAATAAGAGGCTTATCCTCGAAAATATACACATATCAAGGTCCTCTATGATTTTCCAAACATGACCGGCAAATCTCTAACTCTAACATCGAAATCCTTATTCATCTCAAAGAAACGTTAACCCGAAAATTCTCACCATCCCTGCAGCTCTTTAAGGGCTGCTACCACTGTTTCCTCCCCTTGCTATATTTGAATGGACATGTGGCTCCTCCCCCTTTTCATAATAGTGATTCCCCTGTCCTAAATGAGTACTATGGACTCTATGCCTAGGGTTACTCCATCTCACCGAATACACTTCATACCGTCTTGGGGTAGTTTTGGGGTGTTGAGATCCTATTTTGATATTATTCGCCGCCCAACAAAATCTGGCAATGTGACCCCCCTTTTTACACAAAAAACATTTAAGGGTCGGTCTCCCTGCCTGGGGCCTTCTCTGAGTATAAGGCGATGGAGACCAACGTTGTTGCATAACATTACTCTGAACAGACTTTATACTTTGATCATCCGAGGAGTAGTCACTAGCGATGTTCTCATCAGATGTCTCAATACCAGAATCATTTTCTAATGCGGTTACCGCATTTCCATTTAACTTTTCAACCTTAATTTCTATCTTTATTATGCCGTTGGCATTTGTGGGGGGTGTCACTACTACTGTGCTTTCGGCTACTTCTGCAATTCTCTTATGTGGCCTATTGTCTTGATCTGCCTCCCGAACCCAGTCCCTTAGTATATTTACAAAGGTCTGGTATGAGGTGGCATTCCTCAGTGCAATTCTGGTATGGTAATCAATGCATGTGCACTTATTAGCCATAGAACACAGAAAACTGCTGTCATCGTGAGACATAGCAGGACAATTGTATGTAGCCTTATAAATGGTGACATATTCACTGCAAAAGAGTATTGGATCAATTCCCCTTCTAAATTTAGTATTTTCTAGGGCATCTGAACCCCTAGTATCCCTTCCTCCCATTATGCGCTGCATTTCCTTCATTCTATCTGCCGAGTTCCCCCAATTTGAGTTTAACTCGGGAGATAGACCTCTATGATTCCCGACTGGTGGTTGCAGTTCTCCACACAGTTGCAATGGAAGCCATGCGTGAAGGAGTGCACATGCATCCCTATCGTTTAAAATGTACTGTGTCACTACAGATTCCAGCCTGATTGAGAGATTAATGGGTGAGGCGCTTGTGTCAAATTTTCCCAAAATCTGGCACAGATTTGTGCGATCTTGTATGGAGAGTGTCGTGGATTGGGTGCCACCCTCACTTAAAATTGTAGATCCTGGCCAAGTCCTTTGTGACACATGAGTAAATAGAGGGGAACTGTGATCTGGGGCCTCCTCTGTCTTGTCAGCTGACCAATACTGGTTGCTGTTCTATCAGTACCCCTTCTTCCTGTTCCTTTGTCACACTGGACTGTGTATCCTTGCTAGCACAGCAATGGCTGTGCACTTTCTCCATTGCCTGTGCCTTCAAAGATAGAATGGCATGATCTCTGTTGGCTAGTTGAGTTTTACACGCTTGTAATTCTCTCTTAAGTATTTCTATCGCAGATTCATTCACAGCCTCTTTCTTTTCTAAAGATGCGATACATTGTTCCCTCAACATACATGTTTCCTTCCATTCATCCATTCCTTGCCCCAACAAACCATTCTCAGTCACCAATTGCTCAATCTCATCCCTCATTTCATCACATTCACAAACGTTTGTGTCAGCATTCGCAGTTATCGCTGAGATATCTTTACTCACATTCTCTATCCTTCCTAATAATTCTGTCCTATCTTTATACCATTGTAATTCTGTCTGTTCTGCAATCTCTTTCATCTTCAATAACATGCATACCAAATTGGCCATCCTCTTTTTCTTGCCTTCTTTGGAAGACTTTTTATACTTGAGGGCTTCATTATGAGTATTGCATTGCTTTAATAGATCATTGAATTGGTGTATTAACGCATTTTTCTCTACATTACTAAAATGGATACAAGCATTTTCCTCAGTAAACTGTTCAAGAATGTTCATTGTTATGTTAACTGCAACTAAATACACTAAACAGCTGCTTGACCAGTTGTTTGGACAATACACACGTGAATCAACACAAGCAAATACACAAACAAAAAAAAACTGTTTTCAAGCTATTTAAAATGTGAGTTCCGAGCACAGCAGTTCATGCTCTTCCAAAACCCTGTTTTACCAGTTGCTTAGACAATACAAACACAGACACAAAACATAAACCAGACTATTTTCTAGTCTTACAGAGCGCACTCTATATCAACGCTCTAACTGTCAGAATGCATGCCACATTGAACCTCTCTAGGAACAGAAAGCTAATCTCACTTTCACATGGGTACCAAAAAAATAAATGAACTAAAAATACGACTTAAAAAAAAATAAAAAATAAAAATTAAAAATTAAACAAAAATATACCTATATCCCACTTTTTCAGCACAGATGTGTAGAACAGAAAGCTATTTCACTTTCACATGGGTAAAACCAAAAAGAAAAAACTAAAAATAAAACTTTAAAATTAAAAAAAAAAATGATAATAAAAATAAAACAAATATAACCAAAAATCTATATATCGCCCACTTTTTCCGCAAAGCTGTGTGGTTTATCCGGTCAATCTACAGACTCTATACCCAGGTATTTACTCACCAGCGCATTCCACTGGCTACAGGCCTAACACATACAAATACTACAAAAAGCAAGTAACAAACATATATATCAGCCAGAAATCTCACCGTTTTCTGTACGTCTACACTTCTGATGAGATTTTACAGAACTTCCAGGATCATCAAAGCAGGGTTTCCAGATACGCGAGCCAGCGCCAACCTTTGATCGTAACTTGCGACGATTTCAGTTCTGGGTTGAGGACTCTTAGCTTAATGGACTCAAAACAAAAATACATTAGGGTTTGTGGACTCTATGTCCAACGATCTAGGGGTGCCAAAATGAAGTAAATAAAAACCAGGCAACAACCAACTATAAGTATCTATCCTTTACTGTAACTTGTAATACCTATATATAAGCTATTGCATCTGTATTAACATGCATGAGTCCTGTATCTGCTACTGTATATCAGGCCGAAGTGTGCTCTAGGCCTGAGGCTAATCGTTAGTCAATGAGACAGACACCTTTGAAATTACCACTTGACCACTGGGCACTTAAACCCCCTTCCTAACCAGACCAATTTTCAGCTTTCGGTGCTCTCACAATTTGAATGACAATTACTCAGTCATACAACATTCTACCCATTTGAAATTTTTGTCCTTTTTTTCACACAAATAGAGCTTTCTTTTGGTGGTATTTGATCACTTCTGGGTTTTTTATTTTTTGCGCTGAAACTGAAAATTCTGTAAAAAAAAAAACTTGTTTCTGTCATATTAGTGGGTTATTTCTCACACACAGCATGTGCATACCACAAATTACACCCCAAAACACATTCTGCTATTCCTCCCGAGTATGGCGATACCCCATGTGTGAGACTTTTACACAGCGTGGCCACATACAGAGGCCCAACATGCAGGGAGCGCCATCAGGCGTTCTGGAACACCCAGGCCAATTCTGACATTTCTCCTGACATTTCTCTCCTACATGGAAAAATCATCATTTATTTGCTAGAAAATTACATAGAACCCCAAAACATTATATATTCTTTTTTAGCAAAGACCCTAGAGAATACAATGGCGGCCGTTACAACGTTTTATCTCGCACTGTATTTTCGCAGAAATTTATTGAACGCGTGTTTTTTAAAAAACAGTTTTGTGCTTAAAACAAAACAAAACAGTAAAGTTAGCCCAATTTTTTTTCATAATGTGAAAGATGAAGTTACGCCGAGTAAATAGATACCCAACATGTCACCCTTCAAAATTGCACACACTCGTGGAATGGCGCCAAACCTCGCTACTTAAAAATCCCCATAGGCGGTATTGCAGAGTATCACGCAGGGTATTGCAGAGTATTGGGGTATTGCAAAGTATCATGCAGGGTATTGGGGTATTGTCGAGTATTGGGGTATTGCCGAGTATTGGGGTATTGCAAAGTATCATGCCGAGTATTGGGGTATTGCCGAGTATTGGGGTATTGGCGAGTATTGGGGTATTGCCGAGTATTGGGGTATTGCAATGTATCATGCAGAGTATTGGGGTATTGCCGAGTATTGGGGTATTGCCGAGTATTGGGGTATTGTCGAGTATTGTTGAGTATTGTGGTATTGTTGAGTATTGTGGTATTGTTGAGTATTGGGGTATTGTTGAGTATTGGGGTATTGTTGAGTACTGGGGCATTGCTGAGTATTGGGGTATTGTTGGGTACTGGGGTATTGTGGTGTATTGTTGGGTACTGGGGTATTGTTGGGTACTGGGGCATTGCCGGGTACTGGGGTATTGCCGGGTACTGGGGTATTGCGGGGTACTGGGGTATTGTTGGGTACTGGGGTATTGTTGGGTACTGGGGTATTGTGGGGTATTGTTGGGTACTGGGGTATTGTTGGGTACTGGGGTATTGTGGGGTATTGTTGGGTACTGGGGTATTGTTGGGTACTGGGGTATTGTGGGGTATTGTTGGGTACTGGGGTATTGTTGGGTACTGGGGTATTGTTGGGTACTTGGGTATTGTGGGGTATTGTTGGGTACTGGGGTATTGTGGGGTATTGTTGGGTACTGGGGTATTGTGGGGTAGTGTTAGGTACTGGGGTATTGTGGGGTATTGTTGGGTACTGGGGGATTGCAGGGTACTAGGGGATTGCAGAGCTGGGATGTTTTGAGGGATGGCTGGATCTGTGACTGCATTTGTCACAGATCCAGCCACAGCTCAGCTGCTGACACCCCGCTCCCCCCCCCTCTCCTCGCACACTGTACAGAGAGGAGAGCGAGGAGAGGGAGGAACCGGCGTCATCAAATGACGCCGGTTTGTTTACAAGTGATCGCGCCGTCATTCGACGGCGCGATCACGTGGTAAACGGCCGCTATCAGCGGCAATTTACCGTGATCCGTGATGCGCCGGGTCTTCTAGACCCGGCGAGCACGGACACTTTCGCGAGCACGTCCCAGGGGACGCGCAATCGCGGAAGTGCACGAGGACGTCCCAGGGACGTCGTGTCAAAGCAACTCCACCGCGCCGTAGCAGTAAAATGCTTATGGCGCGGTGGGGAAGTGGTTAAACAGTTATATTTATTCTAACAGAAAGTGTCCATTGTATAACAAACAATGATGTAACATAGAATGCCTATTGCACAATATACAAGCACTAACAATAATCCCCAATTTGACAACTGCGCAATTGTCAGTTAAAGCGACGCAGTGCCGAATTGCAAAAAGGGGCCAGGTCCTTAACCTGCATATTGGTCCGGGTATTAACCGGTTAATACTGCTTTAAGGATAACTGAAACTCCATCTACTTATATTACAGGTATTTACGTAGTGTCCATAATTTGCATGGTGCTTTACATATATATTATACATTCATGCCCTCAAGGTGCTCACAATCTAAGGTCCCTATCTCACATGCATATATCACAGGGAGAACATGCAAACTCCATGTAGGAAGTTTGAACTTGAACCAATGACCCTAGTTCAATCTGTTTTACAGATGCTGCGGAGACGATGCATCTGTAAAACGGTAAGTACGGCTTCATTTCTAAAAAAAAAAAACTTGATTCCCCTTGACATAACGAGCCTGAATAAATGTTAAAAAAAAGGTTTTTGGGGGAACTACCCCTTTAAGTTGTGATATGCTGGGGTTTGAATATTTCATTCCTTTGTCAACTGACTGTAATGCAATAAAGAGAAGATGCTTTTAAACCTCGTACACACTGAGGCCTCCTACACACGACCGTTTTTCTCGACAGAATCCATCAAGAAATTTGGTGGCAGAGCTTTTTTGCCGAGGAAAACGGTCGTGTATATGTTTTTCAAAACTGTCGTGGAACTCGATGAGAAAAAAGTTCTCTTTTTCCTCGTCGGGTGTCTCAATTTCCTCATCGTGTTCCTGGTTTTCGATGAGAAACACGTTCGTGTGTATGCTTAGAAACCCGCACATGCTCAGAAGGGTGGCACCAGTGGAATCAAACTTCCCCTTTATAGTGCCGTCGTACGTTTTGAACGTCACCACGTTTGAGAACGACAAGATTTGGTCTTGACAGTTTGTACGCAAAGAAAGCTTGTCAAGTTTCAAGCCTGACAAGGAACTCTTCGAGGAAAACAATTTACGACGAGTTCCATTAGGAGTAGAAAGCCTTTCTAGTTTACATTTTCTATCTGTGATCAGCTCATAGTTCACTTGCTTTACCAATTTAATTACCAGGAAGTGAAAAAAAAACGAAATTCTACAAAATTGCAGCATAAGGAGGAAGTTTTGTGCTATCAGATAGTCCCTTGAACTTTTTCGAAGTCCTGCAGGTGCAAAGCATGTCCACAGCAAAGCCCTGGAATGTTACTTAAAGCTGATGTGTAATACTATACTGTTCTCATAAGAGCAGGTTTATCTTACTTCTTTTTTGTTAATAATAGAGGATATTATTAAAATATGTGGTCTTACAATCTATTTCTTCATACATTTTATTTATTTATTCAATAGAGATACTTATATAGCGCCGACAATTTACTCTAACTTTGCGCTAACTCACATGCACATACTTGGGCCCAGTGGCGGCTGGTGCTCAAAATTTTTGGGGGGGCGCAAACGGAAAAAAAAATTGCAGCCTCACTGTGCCCATCAAACGCAGCTACTATGCCGATCAATTGCAGCCACTGTGCCCATCAAACGCAGCCATTGTGCCCATCAAATGCAGCCACTGTGCCATCAAATGCAGCTACTGTGCCCATCAAACGCAGCCACTGTGCCATCAATTGTCGCCACTGTGCCATGCCATCAAATGCAACCACTGTGCCATGCCATCAAATGCAGCCACTGTGCCCTCATTTATCACCACTGTGCCCATCAATTGTCACCACTGTGCCATGCCATCAAACGCAACCACTGTGCCATCAATTGTCACCAATGTGCCCATTGTCACCACTGTGCCATCAATTGTCGCCACTGTGCCATCAATTGTCACCACTGTGCCCATCAATTGTCACCACTGTGCCATTCCAAATGCAGCCACTGTGCCATCAAATGCAGCCACTGTGCCATGCCATCAAACGCAGCCTCTGTGTCATCAATTGTCACCACTGTGCCCATTAATTGTCACCACTGTGCCATGCCAAACGCAGCCACTGTGCCATGCCAAACGCAGCCACTGTGTCATGCCATCAATTGTTACCACTGTGCCCATCAATTGTCACCACTGTGCCATGCCAAACGCAGCCACTGTACCATGCCATCAAACACAGCCACTGTGCTATTAATTGTTACCACTGTGCCCATCAATTGTCACCATTGTGCCCATCAATTGTCACCACTGTGCCCATCAATTGTCGCCACTGTGCCCACCTGTTAGTGTTAACCAGGGAACGCACCCCCTATACGTCCCCTGTATAACTATTTGGAAGCCGATTACAGCCTGAGGGCACTTCCAAAGCCAACCAGCTGCCGTTATTTAGATGGCGGGCGCTCACCAGGGGGCCAGCCATCTGAATAGTGGGCGGCCGTAACAATGCATGAATCTATATATTGTATTTCAGAGGCGGTGCAGGAGAGAGAGGGGGCGGCACTCCTGTGCCCTCTATGGATGCACCGCCATTGCTTGGGCCAATTTAGACAGTAGGCAATTATCCGAACCGCATGTCTTTGGATTGTGGGAGGAGACCCAGAGGCACAGGAGAACATGCAAACCAGTAAGTAGTGCCGTGGTTGGGACTCAAACCGATGACCCTATTTTTCACATTGTTTCCAATATTTGTATTTCATAAAAAATACTGCGCTGTGTATACAAAATGTGTACAAAAATTGTCTGCCACACAGCTGTAGGAAAAAGCAATATTGTAGATAGAAAAAAAAGTGTAGTGCTAATAATTGTAACTCATCACTCATAACAGAGTATCACCACATGACCATATTCAGATAGATTTAAGTGAATAAATTGAACATAGACATAATTAGTAAAAAAAAGTCAAAACTTGTAAAATAATGACACAATAAGTAAAAAAGAATTCAAAATTGTGAATAAAGGAACACAAAGTGACTAGAATCCATATAGATGAAAAAATTGTGAAGACTCCAACGTGGGTACGACCCTCGGGATGGAAAGATAGGTTATCGAAAAGCACCGCCACCAGCAGGAGGAGGCTTACCGGATGCCAGTGACTTGGAGAGGCATATACCGCCCAAGTCACAAAGAGCTTGTATGGTCAGTTAACTCGATCAGTACAGCTGGTCCTGAATCCTGAATCCAATCAGGTACTCTGCACTAGTAATCCAAAACTTCAATGTACACTAAACGATGTATATCATGTATTATATTGGGGACAGAGGCTCGATATCCACGCGTATGTGGTCCTTGGTCTTATAGTAAGTGTCCTTACAAACGCAAATCCTTTGTATCCAACATCAGGGATGAGCAGCCATGTTCCTAGATGCCTCCTTACTCTCCGAGAGTATTTGTATTTCATTCACTACAATCAAATGAACATGTTGAAGTTAGTGGTGTCTTCTCCATAGTGGATCTTTCTTCCTAGTCAATAGTCCATTGAGTTTGCACTTTGCGCCCTTGTAGTTCAGTCCACGGTGTCTCTACCCTCTCTAGTAGGCATCACGTGACACATTGGGGTTGATTTACTAACGGAGTAGAGCATGGTCAATTTGCAAAATGAATTTTCACATAGCTTAATGAATGAAGTGAAGCTGCGCTGACAATCATCCAATCGTGTGCAAGCTAAAAATACCTTTTATCAGTACCTACAGCTAAAGCCTGGTATACACTATTCATTGTTTTCCATTCAACCCAGTAGGTTGAGCAGAAAAAATTGTCAGCTCCGGTCGCAGCCGCTGTACTAACTATGCAAAGTCACTGTATATGCTGGCGTATAAGGCGACTGGGCGTTTAAGACAACCCCCTTGTTTTCCAGCCAAAAATGTGGTTTTGGGATATACTCGCCGTATAAGATGACCCCCTTCCGACACACCTCACTGTGCTCATTGCCTACCTCACTGTGCCCATTGCCTACCTCACTGTGCCGATCTCCAGATCTCCATGCCTTATCCCTGTATGCAGGGTCAGACTTCGGGCGTCCATTGTTCAAAAGCCGCGCCGCCTCCTCGCCCTGTTCCGTGATAGGCTTCCCAGCAGAACCTGTGTTCGGTGTTACGCCTATCATGGAGGTCCTCTCGTCCGAGGCCGAGGATAAGAGGACCTCTGTAATAGGCGGAACACTAAACACAGGCTCTGCTGGGAAACTGAGTGTTCCGCCTATCACGGAACAGGACGAGGAGGAGGAGCGGCTTTTGAACAATGGACGCCCGCAATCTGACTGACTCTGCATACAGGTACCGGCGTATAAGACGAACCCCGACTTTTGGGGGATATTTTTAAGTACAAGAGGTTGTCTTATACGCTGGAAAATACGGTAGTGCAGCAATATCCCCTACTGAGCTGTCGTGTGCTGATATGGGGACTGTTCCCCTAACCAGAACACCTCGATCAGCGCTCTCAGGCATTGGCTGAGAGCACTGATCAGGAGTCGTCAGCTGCTGGTTTTCCATTTTAGCCAGCTTCTGTCGGACAGACCGACATACACACAGGCAGGATTTTTTTGAACCTGCCAATGTCTCCTGCTATTCGGCCCGTGTGTACCTGGCTTAAGGCAGGTCATAGATTATGCGATCTTCATTCCTTCGACCACGAGTCAGTCAGTGTTGATGGGGGAATCCCTCCTGTGGAGCTTTTGTGTTCTCCTTGCTGGGAGAACACAATTATTATTGCTAGCAGCTTTAGCCTATAGGAGCCTATCAGGCCTCGTACACACGACGAAGAAACTCGACGTAAAAGAAACATCGTTTTCCTCGACGAGTTCCTTGTCAGGCTTGTCAAGAATCTTGACAATCTTTCTTTGCGTACACACTGTCAAGACAAAATCTCGTCGTTCTCAAATGCGGTGACGTTCAACACGTACGACGGCACTATAAAGGGGAAGTTCAATTCCACTGGCGCCACCCTTGGGGCTGATTTTGCTAATCTCACGTTACTGCGTGTTAAGTAAAAGTTTGGTAAGAGACGATTCTGTTACAGCGTGACGAATGTGCTATCTCCATTACGAACACTACTTTTACCAAAGGTGAACTCCCGTCTCATACTTTATTATGAGCATGCGCGGGTTTCTAAGCATACACACAAACGTGTTTCTCGTCGTAAACCAGCCAGACGAGAAACACGACGAGGAAATTGAGACTCCAGACAAGAAAAAAGAGAACTTGTTCTCTTTTTTTCTCGTCGAGTTCCACGACAATTTTTTCGATGAAAAACATACACACGACAGTTTTCTTTGGCAAAAAAAGATCTTCCACCAAGTTTCTTGATGGATTCTGTCGAGGAAAAAGGTTGTGTGTACGAGGCTTAAAAGCATCTTCTCTTTATTGAAAACTGTTGTGTGTACGAGGCCTCATTCCTCCATTGAATAGGAGCTCAGGAAACCCCTTGCTCTAGCAAATGTGGATCAGGGAGACCTAATCCATCTCTTAAGCGGCGTACACACGACCGAGGTTCTCGCTGGAAACCAGCGAGAACCTCGCTGGAAGCTGCATTCCAGCGAGGACCTCGGCCGTGTGTACACAGAGCGCTCGCCCCGCCCGTCGGGAATCCCGTCGAGCGAAAAGAGAGCACGCTCTCTTTTTGCTCGACGGCCCGCCTGGATGAATGGCTGGTTGCCATTCCCGACGGGCGGGTCGCCGATTTCAACGGCCGGCAGAGAACCTCGACGGGCGGAACGATGTGTTCTACCCGTCGAGGTTCTCTGCCGTGTGTACGCGGCCTTACAGAGATGTACCAAACTTGTGAGATACTGGGATGTAATGGTTTCTAAGATTAACAATATCTTTGGTACACACATCATCCTTACTTATATACTGTATATAACAAATTCCAGTAAGATTACACAGTAACCCAGTATATGTACTCAGTGATAAAGCACGTAACTTTCATTTTAGATTTGGCCTAGCATAAGATACTGTATACTTTAATCCACATGATCCACGTTTTACTCACCAGCCAGCCCGCTGACAACCGAATCTAACAATATGCGTTAAAACTGGTATGTAAACACTATCAATGAACTTCTCTTATTTTCTCCCCTTCGATCTATTAAATATAATGTTCCTAAAGCTTTGTTATATCAGTGTAATTCGTTCAAAAAAGATCCCATGGTCTTGCCAGAAATGTTGTCAGCTTCCTGTGTACTCTGCTCCCTCTGACTATTATTATTACATTGTTCCAAACTATCTCTGGAGACTAGAGAAAAATCTCCCATCTATGTTATGGAGCAGAAGGGGAGGTGTTTGCAGTTCTGCCCTAAGGTAACAACACAGATCGATCCTCCATAAATACAGTACAGTGAGTGACCGCTGTCACACTAGGACATGAAGGGGTTAATTTACTAAAACTGCAAAATCTGGTGCAGCTCTGCATAGAAACCAATCAACTTCCAGCTTCTATTGTCAAAGCTTAATTGAACAAGCTAAAGCTAGAAGCTGATTGGCTACCATTCACAGCTGCACCAGATTAAGCCTGAAACAATAAAAGCATTAACATTATATTTTTATTCTTGGGTTTAGATATGCTTGCATGCATGCTAACCACTTAAGACCCGGACCATTATGCAGGTAAAGGACCTTGCCCCTTTTTGCGATTCGGCACTGCGTCGTTTTAACTGCGCGGTCGTGCGACGTGGCTCCCAAACAAAATTGGCGTCCTTTTTTCCCCACAAATAGAGCTTTCTTTTGGTGGTATTTGATCATCTCTGCGGTTTTTATTTTTTGCGCTATAAACAAAAATAGAGCGACAATTTAAAAAAAAATTCAATATTTTTTACTTTTTGCTATAATAAATATCCCCCAAAAATATATAAAAAAAACATTTTTTTTCCTCAGTTTAGGCCGATACGTATCGCAATGAGCGTTTATCGGTTAGTTTTCGCAAAATTTATAGCGTTTACAAAATAAGGGATAGTTTTATTGCATTTTTATTAACTATTTTTTTTTTTTACTACTAATAGCGGCGATCAGCGATTTTTTTCATGACTGCGACATTATGGCGGACACTTTTGACACATTTTTGGGACAATTGTCATTTTCACAGCAAAAAATGCATTTAAATTGCATTGTTTACTGTGAAAATGACAGTTGCAGTTTGGGAGTTAACCACAAGGGGGCACTGTATGATTTGAGTGTTCCCTGTGTCTGTTTACAACTGTAGGGGGGTGTGGCTGTAGGTGTGACGTCATCGATCACGTCCCCCTATAACAGGGATGACGTGATCGATGCTGTGGCCACAGTGAAGCCGTGTTTACACACGGCTCTCCCCGTTCTTCAGCTCCAGGGACGGATCGCCGCACTGCAGCGGCGATCGGGTCCGCGAGTCCCGCGGTCCCGGTCCTGGAGCTTCGGACCGGGTCACAGGAAGGCACCTCGGGCGCGCGCCCGTGACCCACGGCTGGGTACTAAAGCCAACGTATATATACGTTGATGTGCCCAGCCTTGCCATTCTGCCGACGTATATGTGCAGTAGGCGGTCCTTAAGTGGCTAAGGCGGACAATTTTGGCCTGCTATATTGGTTGAACTTCAAGACACAGGTGGCATTGCAAACACAATCCACCTTGACAAATAAAAACCATTGGTGCCAGGCTCAAAATTGCCAGCTAAACAGTGACTGCATCTTATTAGATGCAGCCGCTGTTTGGCAGCACCACTGTTTTTAGGTAGGCCCAGGTGGTGCGGCTACTGAAAAGAATAGATGGCAGTGGAGATGAATGTGTATGCCACATAAGGGTAGCTTAACTACTTCAGACCCGCGCTATAGCCGAATAACGGCTACAGCGCGGACCTGAATATCCAACTGGACGTCAATTGACGTCCGCCCCTTAGGGCGTTCCCCGCGCGCGCTCCAGAGCGTGCAGCGGGGAAACTCTGTGTTGGCCGTGTCCCTTGAAAACAGCCAATTACAGATCGCCGCGACCGGCCAATCAGAGTGGCCGTTTGCGATGCGATCTGTGTGGCCAATGAGAGATGATCTCATATGTAAACATATGAGATCATCTCTCATTGCCGGCTCTCACAGAGACAGCGTCCTGTCTCTGGAGAGGAGACCGATCTGTGTCCCTTGTACATAGGGACACAGATCGGTCACCTCCCCCAGTCACCCCCCTCACCCTACAGTTAGAACACTATGCAGGGTACACATTTAACCCCTTCCTCACCCCCTAGTGTTAACCCCTTCAATGCCAGTCACATTTATACAGTAATTGGTGCATATTTATAGCACTGATCGCAGTATAAATGTGAATGGCGCCAAAAATGTGTCAAAAGTGTCCGATGTGTCCGCCATAACGTCGCAGTCCCAATAAAAATCGCAGATCGCCGCCATTTCTAGTAAAAAAATAAATAATAAAAAATAATAATTCGGTCCCCTATTTTGTAGGCGCTATAACTCGCTTGTTGCGATTTTTTTTTTTTTTTTTTACCAAAAATATGTAGAAGAATACGTATCGACCTAAACTGAGAATTTTTTTTTTTTTTTAATTGGGATATTTATTATAGCAACAAGTAAAAAATATTGTATTTTTTTTCAAAATTTTCATTTTTTTTTTGTTTATAGCACAAAAAATAAAAACCGCACAGGCGATCAAATACCACCAAAAGAAAGCTCTACTTGTGGGGAAAAAAGGACGTCAATTTTGTTTGGGAGCCACGTCGCACGACCGCGCAATTGTCAGTTAAAGCGACACAGTGCCGGAAGCTGAAATTTAACCTGGGCAGGAGGGGGGAATACATGCCCAGTAAGCAAGTGGTTAAAGGGGTTGTTAAAGGGGTTGTTTTTCTTCTTTGTTTTTTTTTGTCTGAATTTCTCACTTCCTGTTCCTCCTCAGTAAGCTGTTTTGGCTGACTAACCCCCAGCCAGAACGGCTCGGATGATGGGGGCAAGCTTACTAAGGAGGAACAGAAAGTAAGAAATTCAGACAAAATAAACATTTAGAAGGGAAATTGAAGGAACAGGTAAGTGAACCAAAAATGCACTAGCTTAAATGAACCTATTTAGAAAATAAAAAATGAACCTTTACAACCCCTTTAAGAAAGTTTTAGGCTGGTTGTACACGATAAACCATAAATGGGCAGGCTGAATGTTGATTGATCGACCAGCCTGCTGCATTCTCTTACGATTATTGAAACTTAAAGGGGTAATTCCCCCAAAAACCTTTTTTTAACATTGCATGAGGCTCGTTATGTCAAGGGGAATCGGGTAGTTTTTTATTAGAAACGAAGCAATACTTACCGTTTTACAGATGCATCGTCTCCGTCGCTTCCGGGTATGATCGTCTGGTCTGGGCGTGCCTATTTGATTGACAGGCTTCCGACGGTCGCATACATCGCGTCACGAGTAGCCGAAAGAAGCCGAGCGACGGTGCGGCTCTATACTGCGCCTGCGCACCGTCGTTCGGCTACTTTCGGAAAATCGTGACGCGATGTATGCGACCTCGGAAGCCTGTCAATCAAATAGGCACGCCTATAGTCGGAGCCCATACCCGGAAGCGTCGGAGACGATGCATCTGTAAAACGGTAAGTACGGCTTCATTTCTAAAAAAAAAAAAAATGATTCCCCTTGACATAACGAGCCTGAATAAATGCTAAAAAAAAGGTTTTTGGGGGAACTACCCCTTTAAGATTATTGCTAAAGACTGTCTTCTCCTGGTGGGGACGGCTTCCCCTGCTGGAAGAAGACAATAGCCAGGCAGGAGGTTTTCCTGCTTCAACACTGTCTGTGTTACATAGTTACATAGTTACATAGTTAGTCAGGTTGAAAAAAGACACAAGTCCATCCAGTTCAACCATAAAAATAAATAAAAATAAAACAAAGTAAAACACAGTACATCCTCCCATACACCCAACTCCATACCCACAGTTGATCCAGAGGAAGGCAAAAAACCCCAGCAGATCGATGATCCAATTTGCTGCCGGAGGGGAAAAAATTCCTTCCTGATCCCCTGAAAGGCAATCGGATTTACTCCGGATCAACTTTACCTACAAAACTTAGTACTCAGTTATATTATGTGCATTTAGGAAAGAATCCAGGCCTCTCTTAAAGCAATCTACTGAGCTGGCCAGAACCACCTCAGGAGGGAGTCTGTTCCACATTTTCACAGCTCTTACTGTGAAGAAACCTTTCCGTATTTGGAGGTGAAATCTCTTTTCCTCCAGACGTAAAGAGTGCCCCCTTGTCCTCAGTGTTGACCTTAAAGTGAATAACTCAACACCAAGTTCACTATATGGACCTCTTATGTATTTGTACATGTTGATCATATCCCCCCTTATTCTCCTCTTCCCAAGAGTGAATAAATTCAGTTTTTCTAATCTTTCCTCATAGCTGAGCTCCTCCATGCCTCTTATCAGTTTGGTTGCCCTTCTCTGCACTTTCTCCAGTTCTCCAATATCCTTTTTGAGAACTGGTGCCCAAAACTGGACTGCATATTCCAGATGAGGTCTTACTAATGATTTGTACAGGGGCAAAATGATATCTCTCTCTCTGGAGTCCATACCTCTCTTAATACAAGAAAGGACTTTGCTTGCTTTGGAAACCGCAGCTTGGCATTGCATGCCATTATTGAGCTTATGATCAACTAAAACCCCCAGATCCTTCTCCACTACAGATCCCCCCAGTTGTACTCCCCCTAGCATGTATGATGCATGCATATTCTTAGCCCCCAAGTGCATAACTTTACATTTATCAACATTAAACCTCATCTGCCACTTAGTCGCCCAATTAGACAGAGCATTGAGGTCGGCTTGTAAATTGGAGACATCCTGCAAGGACGTTATTCCACTGCATAGCTTGGTGTCATCTGCAAAAACAGAAATGTTACTTTTGATCTCAGACCCAATATCATTTATAAATATATTGAAAAGTAAGGGACCCAACACTGAACCTTGGGGTACACCGCTGATAACCTTGGACCATTCAGAGTAAGAATCATTAGCCACAACTCTCTGAATTCTGTCTTTCAGCCAGTTTTCTATCCATTTACAAACTGATATATCTAATCCTGTAGACGTTACCTTACACATGAGCCGTGTGTGGGGAACTGTATCGAACGCTTTTGCAAAATCCAAGTATACCACGTCCACTGCTACGCCTCTGTCCAGGGTTTTACTTACCTCTTCATAAAAGGAAATCAGGTTTGTCTGACAACTTCTGTCTTTCATGAATCCATGCTGTCTGCTGCTTAAATAGTTTGTTTCCAGCAAGAACTCATCCATGTGGTCTTTTATTAAACGTTCCAGTATCTTTCCAACTATAGAAGTTAAACTAACAGGTCTATAAATATGGGCACCACATTGGCTTTATGCCAATCCAGTGGTACTATTCCTGTCATTAATGAGTCCCTAAATATTAGATACAGTGGCTTTGAAATTTCAGAGCTCAATTCTTTTAGGATCCGTGGGTGGATGCCATCTGGTCCAGGTGCTTTATCCACCTTTATTCTGTCTAAATATTTCTGGACCATATCACTTTTGAGCCATTGTGGATTTGGGGCTGTGTCACTCCCACCCCCTATATCGACATGAGCTCCCCCATTCTCCATTGTATACACAGAGCTGAAGAAAGCATTTAATAAATTTGCCTTCTCTATGTCCTCAGTCACCCACTCTAGATTATTTTGTAAAGGGCCTACATGCTCAGACTTGACCTTTTTACTATTAATATATTTAAAGAATTTTTTGGGGTTTGTCCTACTATCTTTTGCAATCTGTCGTTCATTTTGAATTTTTGCATCCTTGATTTCCCTTTGACATATTCTATTATATTCTTTGTAACATTTAAACGACACTAGTGTTCCTTCATTTTTATATTTTTTAAAAGCTATTTTCTTATTGTTTATAGCTTTTTTAACTTTGACCGTGAGCCACATAGGTTTTATCTTTAGCCTTTTAAACTTATTGCCCATGGGAATATACTTTGCAGTGAGGTTCCAAAGAGTCTTTTTGAAGAATTCCCATTTCTGTTCTGTGTTCATCAGTGCCAATATTCCTTCCCAGTCCAAGCCCTGGAGAGCAGTCCTCATGCTTTGAAAATTTGCTCTCTTAAAATTAAGTGTTTTTTTCTTTCCTGTATGTATTTCTTGCTTATAGTTTACATTAAACGAAATCATGTTATGATCACTGCTACCCAGGTGTTCCTTTATCTGAACATTAGTAATGAGCTCTGCATGGTTTGAGATTACCAGGTCCAACAGAGCATCATTCCTAGTTGGGGCCTCAATAAACTGGACCATAAAATTGTCCTGCAATAGGTTTTTAAATTTTTGTCCTTTAACTGTCCCAGAATTTCCATTATTCCAGTCAATTTCTGTGTAGTTAAAATCCCCCATTATTATCACCGTCCCTGCCCTTGCAGCCCTTTCCATCTGTGCAAGGAGCCGAGTCTCCACCTCCTCATTAACATTGGGTGGTCTAACAAACTCCAATGATTAGCTTTGGACTACGCACATCTGTATGCAGTTCCACCCATAATGCTTCAACTTCATCACACTCTCCATCAACCAGGTCCTCTTTCACGCTTGCTTTGAGGTCACTTCTCACATAGAGTTGATGGGGGAATCAAGCAAATTTTTTTTCTGCAACCCATGGTTGCCATGGGGACTGTGTGTTTGCATTGCTGCACACAGTGTAGTAGCACACAGCATATAGATTCAGCTCTAATCCCAGTCAATATCATACACACAGGGTGGCTCCTTAGGACCCTGGAAGGTAAAGGAGACATTCTAAATCCACATATCATGGTCATCAATTTGGGGCTATCTGATTCAAATAGAAACAAAAATCTTCCCAAACCCAAGTATTACGGGTCAATCTCTTCATTCGGATATTATTTTTTTTTTCCTAAATAGCTTCCTTTACCTTAGTGCAGTCCTCCTTCACTTACCTCATCCTTTAATTTTTCTTTTAAATGTCCCTATTTCTTCTGAGAAATCCTCACTTCCTGTTCCTCTGTCTGTAGCTACACACAGTAATGCAAGGCTTTCTCTCTGGTGTGGAGAAAGCCTTTTGAGGGGGGAGGGGGTGAGCAGGCAAGTCAGGACGCTCTGTACTTTGCAGATAGAGAAAGGAGCTGTGTGTTAGTGGACATCCTGACACTCCTGCTCGCCCCCTCAAGAGGCTTTCTCCACACCAGGGAGAAAGCCTTGCATTACTATGTGTAGGTACAGACAGAAGAACAGGAAGTGATGATGTTTTAGAAGAAATAAGGACATTTAAAAGCAAGATCGAATGATGAGGTAAGTGAAGGAGGACTGCACTAAGGTAAAGAAAGCTAAGATATTTACCTCCAAAATCCAGGCATGGTTTGCTTTCTGTCTCCACAGAGGTATACCTTATCCATACCTCCCAACCGTCCCGGATTTTGCGGGATTGTCCCGCAAATCGCGGTAAATCCCGCGATCACGGCGGAACCCCCTGCTCAACAACTCCGAGCCGTGGAACCCCCCCTCCGCTCAACAACTTTGATCTGCGGAACCCCCCCCCCGCGCTCAAAAACTCGGAGCCGTGGAATCCCCCCCCCCCCGCTCAACAACTTTGATCTGTTGGGAGGTATGCTCATTTGTCCCTCATTCTGAAGTTGAAAAGTTGGGAGGTATGCTTATCCCTATTTCTGAAAGTCTGAGGTAAAACGTGGGAGCAGAAAGGAATAGGATATGAAAGATAATATTTACTCCATGAACATTTAGATTTGGGGGATCAATAATATGGAAACCCTATTGAAATTTTTACTCGTTGGTATTGATTTAAAGTGTTACTAAACCCAGGACATGGAACATGGAAATGCATTTGTTTTAGTAAACAAACTGCTAAATACCTTTTCTCATCGGCAGTATATAGCAGTCTTGTGACTTCTATCAGTGTCTGGTTAAAGCTTGTAGGAGGAGATTTCATTCTCCCCTGGCTGTCCTATGAGGCTGCAGAACCCCTGACTCTCTGTCCATACAGTGCTGATTGGCCCTGTGCTGATCACATGTATGTAAAAAAAAAACTCTCTAGCAATACACACAAAACTGAGCATGTGCAGTTTGCCCCCGAGGCTCTGTTCTATCAGGAGATAGATTGGAGACAGTGGAAGAAGAGGCAGAGCAGAGAAGACAGAATCAAACAGCCTTTTTACACAATGCAGAGGATTAACCCCTTAGGTTTCAAAGTGAGTATAACAAGCATGTTTTACTGCTTATACAGACTGATTTTACTGTTGTGGAATTATTAACATTTCAATGGGCAGGCACCTTGCTCGTTTACAGCAGAAATACTGTTTTTCTTTCCATTTGGCTTTGGTAAGGACAATTCCACGTTATTTTTTATAAGCAGGTGGAGTGGCTTTGAGGAAGAGAAATGTGTTCCTGTCACTGTGGAGGTGCCATGACACAACCTTTAGAACGATATTCACGACGTCTACATGGCCTTGTTTCAGACCTCGTGTTGTCTCCTACGCCTGTAGTATTGTGATAGCAGAATTCTTCCTGGCAAGTGCTTTTCAGTCTGTGTGCGTATTCTGAGCAGATGACTAACTTACTGTTGTAAGAGGTCTTTGTAAATGGAACAATTGCTGGGCAGATTCTTTAGTTCGCTGTCATTTTCCAGGAGTGGTAAGCTGGGCCACACAATCAACACCCGATCCAGGTCAAGTGACAGTTCCGTGTTCACGGACAGATGAAGAAATAGTCATAGGACATTTTTAGAAAAACCTGTCCAATCACTATTGTTTTCTGACAAAATGATTGGCGTCTAAGATGCAGGCCTGTTCTCTCTCCTCCACACTCGGGCCACCCGAGAATGTGTATTGAGGTAGGAAACAACAACCAGAACAGGGAAGATGGTGGGATCTGTCACCATTCTATGATAGGGAATGGTACACACCTTGCTCTTCTGTGCTCAGGGCTTTTTTATACCAAAACTGCTGGAGTTTGTTAAAGAGGAAGTAAACCCTCTCCTAAAAAAAAAACTGCAAGACAAAGGCATAATGGGCTAGTATGCATGGCATACTAGCTCATTGTGAATTACTTACCTGAGAACGAAGCCCCCGCAGCGGTCCTCGGACACGTCCTCCGTCGCCGCCATGATCCCTGGAGTGACTTCCGGGTATCGCTGCTCCGGCACTGTGACTGGCCGGAGCAGCGATGACGTCACTCCCGCGCATGCACTCAAGAGCCGCTACTAACGGCATGATCACCTGCACGCCGTTGTCTACAACGCATGGTCCGTAGACATCAGTGCCGTCTTTCTTGGAAATATCTCCTTAACCGTGTAGGTTAAGGAGATATTTCTTGCACCTACAGGTAAGCCTTAATCTAGCCTTACCTGTAGGTAAAAGTGGTGTGTAATGGTTTTACAACCACTTTAAACTGGAATGGGTGTCTGTTTTTTTACAACCTACAGTATATGTAATTTCCTTTTTTGCATATTCACTGCACAGTTCTGCTGGGTAAGGTGATCATTGCAGAGCAGATAGTTATTATAGGAGCGTATTAACCCTTTAACTGCCAAGGTTGTTTTCCGTTTGTCACAGCTGTAGCCTGATAATACAGTTTTTTAGCCTTCAACCTGCAGGTTGGAAGAAAAAAAAGGACGACAAAATTCCCCTATTCACACACTTAATGTGGATGGGGGAATCCTCCCATTCTGCAGCGGGGAGACTTCCCTGCCATTAGAACACACTGATCAGCGCTGCAGGCTATAGTGTGCAGCACTGATTGGGTGAGGAAACTCCGCTGGGGTGGTTCTACAGCAGTTGATTGATAGATCGACTGCTGTACAACCTCCCTGCCCACATGTATTAAAATATGGCCGCTCCCTGCTGGACCAGCCAAGTTTGAATCCATGTATGGCCAGCTTAAGGGTGAGGCCAGGCATTTATGTCATTGTTTTATGCTGGGCTTACACCAAGATCGCACGTGGCTCACAGCAGGGGCCCGGTTCTCCATTTCTGGGACGAATCAGGCCCAGATTTTTGCTTAAATTTGGACCTGAAACTGAGCCAGAGATGCACAGCACCTCTCTGCAGTCCGCTCCGCAGCCGCCCCGTACATGTGTGAACTAACTCCATTGAGAGTCCCAATCTTCTGTCACGCAAATTGTATGCGGTTAAACCCACATCGTATTCGCACTAGTGTGATCCCAGCCTCAAATTGTCAGTAGCCTGTCCACTATATATAGAAATGATCACATTTACAAATTGTTAGAAGCAGCACCCCACTAACACCATCAGTGGCGTAACCAGAGTTATGGGCGCCCGGGGCAGAATTTTTTTTCGCCCCCCCCCCCCTTGTATAATCATCCACTCTGGTTATAAGGATCTGTAATGTATCCCTCTCAGGGCTTTCAGCATGTAAGGGGTAAATTATTGCAGGATTAATCATGTAACCCCTTACTGTAAGGGATTAACAGACTGACCCCCCCCCCACAACCACAGATCCCCCATCATAGACTGAACCCCCCCCCCACAATCACAGATCCCCCATCACAGACTGACCCCCCCACAATCACAGATCCCCTATCACAGACTGACCCCCTAAATAACAGACCTCTCATCACAGATGGATCCCCCCAATCACAGATAGACCCCCCACAATCACAGACCCCCTATTTAACAGACCTCAGACAGTAACCCCCACCATAGTGGAGACCTCAGACAGTAACCCCCAGTAGTGCAGACCTCAGACAGTAACCCCCACAATAGTGCAGACCTCAGACAGTAACCCCTATAATAGTGCAGACCTCAGACAGTATACCCCAGCATAGTGCAGACCTCAGACAGTAACCCCCATAATAGTGCAGACCTCAGACAGTAACCCCCATAATAGTGCAGACCTCAGACAGTAACCCCCATAATAGTGCAGACCTCAGACAGTAACCCCCATAATAGTGCAGACCTCAGACAGTAACCCCCATAATAGTGCAGACCTCAGACAGTAACCCCCAGTAGTGCAGACCTCAGACAGTAACCCCCAATAGTGCAGACCTCAGACATTAACCCCCAGTAGTGCAGACCTCAGACATTAACCCCCAGTAGTGCAGACCTCAGACAATAACCCCCAGTAGTGCAGACCTCAGACAGTAACCCCCAATAGTGCAGACCTCAGACAGTAACCCCCAATAGTGCAGACCTCAGACATTAACCCCCAATAGTGCAGACCTCAGACATTAACCCCCAGTAGTGCAGACCTCAGACATTAACCCCCAGTAGTGCAGACCTCAGACAATAACCCCCAGTAGTGCAGACCTCAGACATTAACCCCCAGTAGTGCAGACCTCAGACATTAACCCCCAGTAGTGCAGACCTCAGACAATAACCCCCAGTAGTGCAGACCTCAGACAATAACCCCCAGTAGTGCAGACCTCAGACAGTAACCCCCAGTAGTGCAGACCTCAGACAGTAACCCCCAGTAGTGCAGACCTCAGACCTCAGACAGCGGCGTGTGTGGTTTCCCTCAAGCGCGGGCTCCTCCTCCTCTGTGGGTGTGAACAGAGAGGAGGGCCGCCGCCGGGTGTACCAAGATGGCCGCCGCTCCGGAGCTAGGCCGAGGCTCCGGAGCGCTCCGCGGAGCCGGTGGATGGATTCGCCCCCCCCCCATTTTTCGCCCCGGTGCGACAGCCCCCCCTGCCCCCCCCCCCCGCTACGCCAGTGAACACCATTCCCCACTGACGTATCTCTCATATGTACAACAAGGCCTCTTTCTGTTCCTAATCTTATGCCCCGTACACACAATACGAAAAATAACGCTTTTGGTGGCAATCGTACGATAATCGTATCGTTAGTACAGAGCTTTCGAGAGCCAATCATGACATTCATCCAATATTATTTTATCGGACATCCACGAAAAAAGTTCTCGTACGATGCCAGATCATACAATTTTCTTTTAATCAGTACAGTTGTCGTCTGGGCACTCCAGTACCAAACGGAACATGGACCTGGAAGAACTGAGCCCTTTTTTCGCTGACTAGTTGCAAGTAGAAATTGGATTTCCAATTTCTACTTGCGACTAGTCAGCGAAAAAAGTCGGACGATCTGTCGTCCGATTTTCGGATCATGTGTACGGGGCATTAGTGCCAGCTCTTGCATTCAGGATGGTGAACAGAAAGATTGGTAAACCTGACTATTTGTTTGTATCTTTGAATGAATCCAGAAGGGTTCAGTTCTTCCAGGTCCATGTTCTGTTTGGTACTAGATTCTTGGGCAGAAACAGATTATGGGGTTGATATACTTAAAGTGATACTAAAGGTTTGTTTTTGTAAATTACAAACATATCATACTTACCTCCACTGAGCAGCTCGTTTTGCACAGAGTGGCCCCGAACATCTTCTTCTGGGGTCCCTCGGCGGCTCTCGCCGGCTCCTACCCGCATTAGATAACCCCCTAGGACAGAGGTGTCCAAACTTTTTTCATAGAGGGCCAGATTTGACAAAGTTTATATGCGTGGGGGCCGACCATCTTGCCTGACCAAAATTTGGTTTAAGTGTGTTTGTCCGGGCATTAATACCAACAATACCCACAAAAATTCTCTTGCCTTTGTTGTGTGGTGAAAAGTTGAACTTGAATGTGTTATTTGGTTATACCGTATGCAGGGCTCAAAATTTCAAGCCCTGAGCTACTAGCCAGGCTTCAAGATTTACTCGCCACCAGTTGCCCCACCTAATTCATACACTGCCCTGCGCCTAATTGCACCTGTAAACACGCCCTCGTAGATTATCTCATGGAATGACAATGTTTTATGCAGAATCAAGTTACAAAATTAAATATTACCACCAACAACGTTAACAAAATGGGACAGGGCACTGGGGGCAGACCAGAGGGACAGGGCACTGGGGGCAGACCAGAGGGACAGGGCACTAGGGGCAGACCAGAGGGACAGGGCACTAGAACACTCTCTCCCTCTCTCTCTCTCTCTCTCTCTCTAGCACAAGGAGAAGAAAACTGCACAAACTGGAAGGCTGCCGCTCTCATGTCAGGGCAACTTTCAGTGAGCGCTGCACCGGAGTGGTAATTTTCATAATCCTCCACCTCACTCATTACTTTCTGCTCTCCAGCTACATTGGTCGGGGCCCGGGGGGAGGGGGCAGGCTCAGAGAGGTCATACTGTTAGGTCCCATGGCCTAATGAGAATTGTAAGGAGAGCTCCTGTGTATTGCCCTGCCTGTGCGCTGCTCACCAGACCACTTTTCCCAAGCATGCACCTTTCCTCTTCCGCCGCCAATCTCATCGGGACTCTAAGTGTAGGCACAGATTGCAGGGAGATTGGTCATGCAGCCCTGTCATCACTCGCCCCCAGCTTAAATCCACTCGCTAGTAGGCGAGTGGAAATTTTGAGGGTTGCCGTATGTATCACTTTAATATGGAAGTTCCAGGAAAAAATAGTTTTTTTAAATAAAGAACTGTTAAGCAAAATAAGAGTCAGTGCCCATCAATGCCGCCTAATTAGTGTCCATCTGCAGCCTCACCATTGCCATGAATGCAACCTTACCATTGCTATCAGTGCAGCCTGATCGATGCCCATCTGCAGCCTCAGATGGCACAGGGATGAGCAGCAACAGATTACATACAGGAGAATCTCCTGTTTACTCAGCGGCCTCTTTAATACAAAGTCCCGCCTCTTATGACAGACAGAACAGTCGTCCAATGGCAGCCCAGAAGACAGGACTTCCTATTACATATGCCGCCGAGATTCTCCTGTATGTAATCTGAAGGCGCTCGTCCTGTCCCCTCCGAGGCATCGCCGATAGATGTGGTATACAGGCATACCCCACTTTTACGTACACAATGGGGTTTATTTACTAAAGCTGGAAAGCGCGAAATCAGGCTGACTTCTGCATAAAAACCAATGAGCTTCTAACCCCAGCTTGTTCAATTAAGCCTGGTAATAAAACCTGGAAGCTCATTGGTTTCTGTACAGAAGTGAGCCTGATTTTGCCCTTTCCAGCTATAGTAAATGAACGCCATTGTGTACTTAAAAGCGGGGTATACCTGTACATCTTTTGTGGCCCTAGGGCCACAAAAGATATATATATCCAAATCACATGGGTCGCATGTCACAATCGAATCACATGGGCCGCATGTCAAATCACATGGGCCGAAGGTCAAATCACATGGGCCGTACTAAACTGGAATGCGGGCCACATTTGGCCCGCGGGCCTGACTTTGGACATGTCTGCCCTAGGAGAAGCGCTCTCCCGAGGGGGGTTACCTTGTGGGCGCACACTCCAGCATTTGGGTCCATAGACACGAATGTCTAGCTCGGCGCCGCCTAGTACACATGGGCCGAATGTCGCACAGCATTGGATGGTTCTACCTGTGTGCATTGCAGTCAGTCAGACAGAAGCCGGCTCCTAGTGCATAGGGGCATGCCTGAAAGGTCTGGCGATCGGCTGCTGATCAGCGCTCTCACCAAGTGGCTCCGCTGAGCAGAGTGTTCTGGCGGGGGTGTCAGAACACAATAGAACAGCAAGGGAGATTTCTGTTAATGTCGGATAGTTAGTACTGTACAGTGTAGTGTCTCCTCCTGAGCTGTCAGGTTTTTTTTCCCATCAGCCCTGCTGGGTTGAACGAAAAAAAACTACCAGTGTGTACTAAAGGGCTTAAATGTGGTGACAATTCACTTTGTAAAGAATAAACACATGCATAGAAAAACAGTGCTTTGCTTCCACATGATTGGATGATTGTCAGCCTAGATTCACCTCTCTCACTTAGCTATGTGAAAATGTACTTTGCAAAGTGAACATGCTCTATTCTATTAGTAAATCAATGGCAATATGTCATGTGATATTCCACCTTATAGGGGGGTTAGTGAGACCCAGAACTGAACCATAAGAAAACAAGTAAAGCAAAAAAAAAAAAAAAAACAACACTAAGCATGACACTAAATAAATGAGATAATAATGATTTTTAATGTTGCTTGTTTATGGATTTTGGTAAATTCAATTCTCACTGTTTTGCAATTTAAAATGTATGCTTATTTGTTAATGTTGCAGCTTTAACATTGAATAGTTATTTTTGAGACTGCGTTGAGTTACGACATTAATAATGATTACAGTGTATTTTTGTAGAAAATATTGTCTTAATAAACAGTTGCACAACTATCATGGGATATACAGTCACCAGTGGCATTTTTTATTTCTACATATCCTGACTTTTTAGATCATTTATGGCAGGGATCCTCAAACTACGGCCATCCAGCTGTTGCGGAACTACACTTCCCATGAGGCATTGTAGTTCCTGAACACCTGGAGGGCCATAGTTTGAAGACCCCTGGTTTATGGTGTTGGGGGGGGGGGGGGGGGTGGTTGACCCTGATTTGCATTTGTTAGTGGAGACTGGGAGTAATTATTGGCAGTGTGCTCCTAGTAATGAAAAGGGAATATAGGCTAACATTCCATCGGTAAAGGGCATCATGCGGAGGATTGCTGATCTACAGATTACAGTCACAAACTGGTTAAACTTGTCCAGTAAAGTGAATGTAAACCCAAAATCTGTTTTTCGTGTTAGGTGCCATGCTTCACCGTATACAGTTTTCTTGGGTCACTAAAGGAATTTTTTTTTTTAGCTAAATAGCTTCCTTTACCTTACTGCAGTGCTGTTTTCATGTCCTCATTGTTCGTTTTTGCTTTGATGTTGCTGTAATCCTGCTCTGTTCTGGACACTTCCTGGTTGTCTGTTTCCTTATAACCACAGTGCTGGGAGCTTTCTCACTGTGGTCACTAATCAAGGAGGTGTGATTACTATGTGTAAACTGAAACTGGGTTGGTGCTGAGGGGTTTTAGACAAACCATCACTGCCCTCTATTGGCTCTCTGGCTCTGTACATCAGAGAAACAGGAAACAACAGCAAAAACGAAACTAGAACTAGGTTGATTATATGATTGATTTTTATCTATTTTTAAAAGGAGTCAGTTAACTATTATGTCTATATACCCTGTAAACAGTCATTTCAGCCCAAACATTTTTTTTTCCTTTAGTGACTCTTTAAGCAAATCATTTTTGTGACTTTGACATAAATGTTCACACATGGAGATCCTGCCATTAACCCAACGTCCTTCTGAAGGCTCACAATGCAAAGCCACTGCCTAGCAATCCACAGAAATGTTGTTAGCTACTGTGTGGGTTTCTTTCAGGTGTTAATTGGGCTTATTGCTTCTTACCTGATATGGAGGGAGATCCTTCCTCTAAATAAGGCTGGATGCCAAGATGCCTACTCATGTACAGTGCCTTGCAAAAGTATTCACCCCCCTTGGCATTTTTTGTGTTTTGTTGCCTCACAACCTGGAATTAACATGGATGTATTGTTTGAGAATTTGCATCATTTAATTTACAGAACATGCCCACAACTTTGAAGATTTTTTTTTTTATTGTGAAACAAACAACAAATAGGACAAAATAACAGAAAAAGTCAATGTGCATAACTATTCACCCCCTAAAGTCAATACTTTGTAGAGCCACCTTTTGTGGCTATCGCAGCTCCAAGTCGCTTTGGATAAGTCTCTATGAGCTTGCCACATCTTACCACTGGGATTTTTACCCAGTCCTCCTTGCAAAACTGCTCCAGCTCCTTCAAGTTGGATGGTTTGCGCTTGTGAACATAAGTCTGACCACAGATTTTCTATTGGATTGAGGTCTGGGCTTTGACTAGGCCATTCCAACACATTTACAGTTTCCCCTTAAACCACTGTGTTGCTTTAGTATTGTGTTTGGGGGTCATTGTCCTGCTGGAAGGTGACCCTCCACCCTAGCCTCAAATCAGAGTGGTACAGGTTTTGCTCAAGAATATCCCTGTATTTAGCACCATTCCCTCAAACATCCCCACAGCATGATGCTGCAGCCACTATGTTTCACTGTGGGGATGGTGTTCTTTGGGTGATTCTTTCCAGCAAGGTCCGGTGGCTGACGGGCCTTTAGCCGAGGAACCCCCCTGCGCATGCGCCGCTACAGTCAGCGGCTCATTGCGAGGGGAATATCTCCTAAACCGTACAGGTTTAGGAGATACTCTTTTTACCTACAGGTAAGCCTTATTATAGGCTTACCTGTAGGTAAAAGTGGTAGTACAGAGTTTACTACCACTTTAAGCAGTTACAGCAAATAGTTTTACATACACGAAAAATACACGTATATATATGTTCCCTTTAAGTAGCCTGCATTGTGGACAAGTGCCCACCGGGAGCTCCGTGACTCCGACCGCAGGTCCTACAGACTCGATGTCCGCGGGCTTACCCGCAATCGTATCATGGTGAGGAAGAAGGGCGCATTTCCCCAGTCTTCCTAGTGACAGGACAGTGTACACAGCTTCCTATAATCGGAAGCTGTGATCAGTATCGTGTCACACACAGCCCATCCCCCCTACAGTTAGAACACATACCTAGGCGATTCAGCGTCACCTAGTGGTTAACCCCTTCACTGCCAGTGTCATTTTTATAGCACTGATTGCTGTAAAAATGACAATGTCCCAAAAATGTGTAAAAAATGTCCGAAGTATCCGCTATGAAGTCACAGTCACGATAAAAATTGCAGATCGCCGCCATTACTAGTATAAAAAAAAAAATTTAAATTTTTTTTTGTAGACGCTGTGGGCCAGATTCTCGTGGCAGTTACGTCGGCGTATCTCGAGATACGCCGCGTAACTTCAAAGATGTATCTATTTTCTGTATTTAGAAAACAAGATACGCCAGAATTTTGCTTAGATAAGAGCGGTGTAAGTCTCTTACGCCGTCGTATCTTAGTTGCATATTTACGCTGGCCGCTAGGTGGCGCTTCTGTCGATTTACGCGTCAAATATGCAAATGAGCTAGATATGCTGATTCACAAACTTACTTGCGCCCGGTCGTTGTATTTTACATCGTTGGCGTAAGCGTAAGTCCGGCGCAAAGTTACCCCTGCTATATGAGGCGTAGGTGAGGTGTACGCAATGGAGTATGGACGTCGGGACAGCGTCCAATTTTACGTCGTTTGCGTAAATCGTTTGCGAATATGGCTTTGCGTAAGATACGTTCAAGTCTAAACCAATGAGTACTTGCGGCGTAATTTTGAGCATGCGCACTGGGATACGTCCATGGACGGCGCATGCGCCCTTCGTAAAAAAGCGTCAATTACGTGGGGTCACGATTCATTTACATGGATCACGCCCCCTACCTGCCTATTTTGATTTAGGCGTGGTTACGCCAGCCCATTTACGCCGTAACTTTGGGCGCAACTTCTTTGTGAATACGGCACCTGCCTCTCAAAGTTGCGGCGGCGTAGCGTAAATCAGATACGCTACGCTCGCACAAAGATAGACGCCCCTACGAGAATCTGGCCCTATAACTTTTGCACAAACCAATCAATAAACGCTTATTGTGTTTTTTTTTTTACCATGAATATGTAGAACAATCAGCCTAAACCAAGGGGAAAAACTGTATTTTTATATATTTTTGGGGATATTTATTATAGCGAAAAGTAAAACATATTGCATTTTTTTCAAAATTGTCGCTTTTTTTGTTTATAGCACAAAAAGTAAAATACGCAAAGGTGATCAAATACCACCAAAAGAAAACTCTATTTGTGGGAAAAGAAGGACGTCAATTTTGTTTGGGAGCCACGTTGCACGGCTGCGCAATTGTCAGTTAAAGCGACGCAGTGCCGAATTGCAAAAAGTGGCCTGGTCTTTAACCACCAAAATGGTCCGGGGCTGAAGCTGTTAAAATGACTCATGCCGCGTACACACGTCGTTTTTTGTCTTGTAAAAAATCGTTGTTTTTTCTCATGAAAGAAAACAAAGTTTTTCCAACTTCATTTTAAAAAACGACGTTGCCTACACACCATCGTTTTCTGAAAATGCTCTTGCAAAGTGCGGTTACGTACAACACGTACGACGGCACTCTGTTCCATTCAAGCTCGCGTCATAACTTGCTTCTGAGCATGTGCAGGTTTAAAAACGTAATTTTAAAAGTCGTTTTAGCCCACACACAATTATTTTTTATGACAAAAAAAACGACATTCTGAAAAACGACATAAAAAATTGAAGCATGTTTGAATTTTTTTTTGTCGTTTTTCAGAAGACATAAACAACGTTTTGCCCACACACGATCATTTTAAATGAAGTTTTTTAAAACGTTGTTTTAGCCCACACACGATAATTAAAAAAATAAAAATAACATTCTGAAAAGTGACATAAAAAATTGAAGCATGTTCGAATTTTTTTTTTTTGTAGTTTTTCAGAAGACATAAACGGCGTTTTGCCCAAACACGATCATTTTAAATAACGTTGTTTTATTTCATCACAAAAAACGACCGTGTGTACGCGGCATTATTGTTGGGTCATATCCCACTTTTTTTTACAATCCCTATTCCCTTTGCTCCTTCTTTTTCCATTTATTCCGCACAAAGCTATAAGTGTACATTGAAAGGGATTGATGTGCTCATGGTATATGTTTCAAAATTGTCGCTCTTAAAAAAAGAAATCGGAGGTATTTATTACAGCAAAAAGTACAAAATACTGGGGCAGATTCACGTAGATCGGCGCATTATCATTCCGGCGTAGCGCACCACTTTTCCGTTAGACTTGCGCAATCTAGCCGCGTAATCCGGCGATTCACGTAGCTTTTACGCAAGAGCTTGCGCAAACGTAAGGTTTTTTCCGGAGGCGTAAGGAGGAGTAATACAAATTGGGAGGGACGTGGGCGTGTTACATTGAAATGAGCCGTGACCCCATGCAAATGAAGGGCCGGCCGACTCGCGCATGCGCGCGTGAAGGAAACCATGTCAGCTCCGTTGTGCGCATGCTCACAACTCGGGAGCGGCGCAATCAGTGAAATTGGAAATGGACTAGGGCAACTTTATGAACTACGCAGACAGCATAAATAGACACACACAAATGCACTTCCTTTGCAAAAATACATCCCTTTGTATCCCTCCCTATACAGCAAGGTGCTTTTGTTTGTTTGTGTCTTTGAGATATTTGGGGACTGTTTTGCAGAGTGATTTTTGTCTTTTATGTGTTTTCTTTGTTGTTATTTTATTTACATTATATTTTTGCTGGGCATTTTTTATTTACATTATATTTTTGCTGGGCATTTTTTTTTTTTGCTCGTCATTTATTTAATTTTTTTGGTTCTGTTTGTGTATGATTTTGGAATGTGGGGGTGATATTCCTGCGGGAAAAGGGGTGTCACCCTCATTTGTGGTGGAGAAGTGATCCCCAGGTCTGTGTGAATGGTGTATGAATGTACAGTGACATAATTGGAGCCGTGGCGTGGCGTTGCAGCTCACAAGTCCTGCATGGTGGACTGGTGCCAATCCAATGTGATGAGGATGTGGGGTGTGTGTGCTAGGGACCACAGTGGTGTGCATGCATGCATTCTCATTGTGCCATGATTAATGTGTGTGTTTAACGTGCAAAGATGCATAATGTGAGCTGGCATGAGATGGGGTCATGAGATGGGGTCCCAGTGCATATGCAGAGTCACCTTGAAGGGAAAAGACAGGAGGATGTTAGTCATGCATGTGCCACTTGTGAGGTGTGCATCACGGGAGGGGATAGTCATGCCTGACTCCCATGTCACTCACCAACCAGCCAGCTGTCCCCATACATGTTCTGTTCGAAATCTGTGGGGATGGGGCTCTGATTGTATATGTAGCTGTCATGGGTGTCATGGGTAGTGCCATGTGTTGGGCTGCTGATGTCCTCCTGCAAGGTTGTGGTAATTCCACGATGGCATGAGGGGTGAATCTGAAGATGCGAGACACCTCAGAATCACTCATGCCAAAGATGTCTATGCGTGTGTGATATATCAAGTGAAGAGTGAGGGGCTTGTATCAGATAAGAATATTGTATTAGATTAATTTAAATTGTAAATTTTATGTAAGCAAATAAAAAAAAAAAAAAAAACATCTCCCGTGCCCTCCTTAGTGCCATCCTCCGTGCCCTCATCCTTCTTTGTTCATCTAAAGTCAGTAGTATAGCTATGCGCGACGATGCCCCTGGCATGTTGGCATACAGATTGTTGGGCAACACGTGTGACTGCTGAACTCCTCACTAACAGTGTTGCTTTATCTGACAATTAGACTTTTTTTCAAAATTTAGACCAGCTTTTAGGTCCTCTAACTTTAGACAGGACATTTTGCAGTTGCGCACATCGCGTAGCCTGCGCAGCAACTGCGTTTTTTTGTGAATCCCCGTAACTCCCTCATTAGCATATTTGACTAGCAAATCAATGGTGTGTCTAGCGCAGTTTTGCGCGAAGGGAAGCGAATGTCTAATTCAATTACGCCGGACCAAAAAACGTAGATTTCTGGCGTATATTGTTTTGTGAATCGCGTCCAACTATACGCACGCGCACATTTAGACTTACGCACGCGCAACAGCAGTTGCGCAGGCGTAATCGCTCTGTGAATCTGGCCCACTGTGTTTTTTTTTTCAAATTGTTGCTCTTTTTTTGTTTTTAGCGCAAAAAATAAAAATTGCACCGATGATTAAATACCACCAAAAAAAAAGCTCCATTTGCGGGGCGGGAAAAAAGAATGTCAAGTTTGTTTGGGTGCAGCGTCGCACGTCCACACAAGTTAAATCGACACAGTGCTGAATCTCAAAAAATGGCCCGGTTATTGAGCAGCCAATTGTTGCGGGGCTGAAGTGGTTAAACAGGGGTTGTACTTCACAGGTGTGAACGGAGCCTAATGGCCAATACACACGATCCGAATATCGGACGAAAACAAACGTCCGATTATGGATCGTACGATTTTCGGATCGTGTGTACACTACTTTCAAGAGCCGATCACGACCGTTCATCCGATATTTTTCGATCGGACATGCTCGAAAATTTTCCTCATACGTTGTCAGATCGTACGATTTTCGTTTAGTCAGTACAGCCGTCGTCCGACAATACAATACAAATACATTACAACACGTGACATCACTTCCGATCTTTTTTTTCGTACGAGAATTTTCGTGAGTTTAATAACCTATTTTATTTTACTTGCGATTATTAAGCGAAAAAAGTCGTACGATCCATCGGCCGATATTCGGATCGTGTGTATGGGCCATTAAGGACACTTGCAGTCGTTTTTGGTGAAAGAGGCTATGGGTAATTTCTTTCTTGTTATTGAGAAGTGTTTGCATCTTCTTTATCATAAGGAAATATTCCCGTAGGGTTCATATTTTTGGGTTGTTATGCAGTAGAGTGTACTGTATTTTAGTATGTATGAAGGTTTATATTGCCCATCAAGTGTCAGATAAACAGAATGATTTGTATCACGTTTCCTAATGAATTTCTGTTTTCTGTACTGTGTGTTAGTAGCTTATCTAGGTTGCTATTAGTTCAGTGTCAGTAGAGACCAAACATTCTATGCAAATAGTGATTAACCTGGTTGCTCAATTTTAAATGACTGAAAATATTTACATGCGTTTCAGCAACCTGTAGCCTTAAATGCTCACTTGGGGAACAAATACTTTATTAGCTATCGTTTGGAATCATTTTGGGCATTGGTCCCATCAAATGTGTGTACACAGAAAGACGGCGTTGTAAGCAATGTGTATTAAAAATGCAACGGGAATTTAAATTATGCAAAGCATTATCTTATCTGTGACTGCACCTTGTTTCTGTAAGACTGAGACACCAGAGACAAACTCCAGATAAGATGAGCGTTTGAAACAAAAGGTTAATTGTACCATAACTAGTTTGTCACCAGAAATCTGAAACAACATATCTGGATAAACTGTATAGATTAGAAGATACGTTTTTTTCGATGTTGTATACGTTTTGAGATTTTAGGATCAGATTTCAGATCACCGGTTTCTTTTTATTTATTTATATATTTTTTGTTTAAAGCGGAGGTTCACCCAAAAATCAACTTTCTGACATTAGATCCAGCATACTGCTAACATCTGCAGTATGTGACACTCGGGTATTTTCGGAAGGCGTCACATGCCTTAGCAGCCCGTCAATCAACTCCTCTTGGCTTAGGAACGCCCATTCCCCGCAGGATTCCCCGCTCGGAGCCGGATAACAACGGCTCATAAAACGATAAGTACAAAAAAATGCAGATGTTAGCAGTATGCTGGATCTAATGTCAGAAAGTTGATTTTTGGATGAACCTCCGCTTTAAGTAACATACAAAACATACAAATGACATCTGAACAAGGCGATGGCAGTAGTGTCGGCTATGCAGAGCGAAGCACCAGTATAATACATAATAGACCATCCTTAAAATAGTACATCCATTGGCAGAATTAATCCTAGTTAGTTGTACATTAAACCGGGGCCAGCCGTATCAGCCCAGGTCACTAGTTGAGTGCCTTGCTTTTCCTTGCTTCATAGTTTGTGTGCTATCATCATTAATTACTATATTTTCATATTGTTGTTCTTTGGCTTTTAACCTCCCTGGCGGTATGATTCTTTCTGATTTTAGGTGCTGAAAGCGGTACCATTATTTGCAAGGAAATTTAGCGTTTTATACTGTAGGCTTGTAATTCTTAGGAATAACTCACTTAAAGCGGAGGTTCACCCTAAATATAAGATCTCCCATGCGATCCAGCATACTGGCGTCAGCGCCAGTATGCTGTTTTTTTTTTTTTTAATGGCACACTTACTGTATTATAGTGGAATTCCTTTTTTGTCCCCCGTGGTGGACGGCGCCAGTATAGCGCGTCACATCTTCCTAAAATACCCGATATGGACTCGGGTAATCTCGGCGAAAATGCGGCGCCTGCGCACAGACCTAGGAGCTGACTGCGCAGGCGCCGTATTTCTCCGAGTCCTACGGCTATGGCGCGTCACGCCCTCCGAAATAGGACTCGGAGAAATACGGCGTCTGCGCAGTCAGCTCCTAGGTCTGTGCGCAGGCGCCGCATTTTCGCCGAGATTACCCGAGTCCATATCGGGTATTTTAGGAAGATGTGACGAGCAATACTACAGCC
>CM056055.1:63647930-63750430 GCA_029574335.1 Rana kukunoris | reverse complement strand
GATTATTTAGCCTGGAGTGTCTTGCACCACATGCCCAATGGGCGTTTAGCTCTGCGCTACCAGTCACAGCATTTTTGTGCGCCGGAAGGGCACAGGTGTAGCATCCAGCCCTGCTTTCTGACCGTCTGTAATTCTCTGTGGATGGACGGACGCTGCACTGAGTGACACTGAGCGTTTATGGACCTATGCATTCAGGGACATATGCCTGTTATGCAGAATACCTGCATTCCTGGGATATGCCCCTTAACACATACAGCCTTAAATGCAAGTACCTCTTGCTACCGCTTCCAGACCCTGACAACACAATTTTTTTTTTTTTTTTTACCAATAGCAGCAGTTGAGCCATGTTTTTACCACACCCGCAACTGTTACCCCCTTTGGCTGCAGAGGCAGCAGTCAGGGGTGAACACATGCATTTGCTGCCATGCTTTGCTTTATGGCCATGGCTGGAATTATACCTGCCCCTGTCAGATGGTGAGGCCACTCTTCAAGGCCTTGCAACTGTGTGCAATGCACTGTGTTTTCACCTTAGCGCCTGCTTTAACCACTTAAAGCCTGTACTAGCATGCCACAACTATGTACATTGTTGAATGCTCTCTGAAGAGAGCACAGATAGACCCCCCCCCCCTTTTTTTTTTTTTTCCTGTTTTTCAGGATGTTTACTTACACTTCATGATGCAAAATCACATGTTGGCCTCTATTTTACAAATCGACACCTCTATGTTGTGAACAAGTGTTTTGTATATATATATTTTTTGCTTTGTGATAGCATGACTCGATTGCAGTTTTGAAGACTAAATATATTTAATGAAAAATGCTTTGCCTTGCAGTTCAGATGGAGAGAATGCACAGAATTTAACATGACCCTTTTTTTATCCTAAGGCTGATGAGCTGGATGGTGAGATTGATCTTAGAACTTGCACTGACGTGCCTGAGTTCCCTGTACAAAGGAATTATGGCTTCCAGATTCATGTGAGTGTAACTTATTTTTTAGTGCCTACATTGACCTTGTCAATTAACTCCACTTTAAGCTTGTTTTTTTTATATGTAGCTCATTAAGGTCTCCAAAGGTAATAACATTAAAGGGGTTGTAAAGACAAAAATATTGTCCTCTTAAATTAAAGTCTGACAGCAGTTGATGAAGTAAAAAGTCATGTTTTGCATTATAACTAGTTTGATACCTGTTGAAATCGAGCCGTTTTATTCACCTCCGTCACTCCTGAATCGTTATTCTCACTGACTTCCTGGTACTGGGGAACTACAGTTGGGAACTATAGTTCCCATTAGGCTTGACCTCCATGCCTGTGAGGGTTAAGAGAGCATCTTCACGCAGGGCTGTAGTCATCGGGAGGGGGTGAGCACATTCTGCTTTCCACCATGCAAAACGGCTCAGATGCTGGTGGAAAGCAAGAAGAGGAGAGACAAGAAATGGCATTTTCAAACCTGTATTTTATAGGTCAAAAGTAAAAACGAGGCAAGTGATTATCAATTGATCTAATAAAAAACAAACCTTTAGTGTTTCTTTAACGATTTTCACAGTATGCAAATTTTTACTTTTTTGTTGGGCGATTTTTTGGCTGGCTTATGATCATTTTTTGTGCTCCTACAGGTGTGCCTCTAAGATTCATATTACAGTAGAATGTTGGTATTGACCTGCATTTTATTATGTACTTTCAGGACCCTAAGTCTAATGCCGCGTACACACTATTATTTTTTGCATTAAAAAAACGTAGTTTTAAAAAGTCATTTAAAATGATCGTGTGTGTGGGCTTCACATCATTTTTTGGGTTCTAAAAAACATCAATTTTTTTGGAGCATGCTGCATTTAACGACATTTTAAACTGTCGTTTTTCGGGTTGTAAAAAATGATCGTGTGTGGACTAAAACGACGTTAACATCCCGCGCATGCTCAGAAGCAAGTTATGAGACGGAGCACTCTTTCTGGTAAAACTACCATTCGTAATGGAGTAAGCACATTCATCACACTGTAACAGACAGAAAAGTGTGACTCGTCTTTTACTAACACAGAATCGGCTAAAGCAGCCCCAAGGGTGGCGTCACCCGCATGGAGCGTCCCCAATATTGTTCCGTCGTACGTGTTGTACAACACAGCGTTTTGCTAGAACATTTAAAAAAAAAACTTTGGTGTGTGGGCAACGCCGTTTTAACCACTTGCTTACTGGGCACATATACCTCCTTCCTGCCCAGGCGGAACTTCAGCTTTCAGCACTGCGTCGCTTTAAATTAAAATTGCGCGGTCGTGCGATGTGCCTCACAAACAAAATTGACGTCCTTTTTTCCCCACAAATAGAGCATTCTTTTGGTGGTATTTAATCACCTCTGCGGTTTTTATTTTTTGCGCTATAAACAAAAAAGTGCAACAATTTAAAAAAAAAAACATAATATTTTTTGCTATAATAAAAATCAATTTTTAAAAAAAAAATTTATAAAATTTTTTTTTTTGCTCGGTTTAGGCCGATATGTTTTCTACATATTTTTGGTAAAAAAAAATAATTGCAATAAGCGTATAGTAATTGGTTTGCGCAAAGGTTAAAGTGGCTACAAAATAAGGGATAGAATTCTGACAATTTTTTTTTTTTTTACTAGTAATACGGCGATCTGCGAATTTTGTCAGGACTGCGATATTGCGACGGACACATCAGAGACTTTTGACACATTTTTGGGACCATTCACATTTAGCGACCAGTGCTATAAAAACGCACTAATTGCTGTATAAATGTGACTGGCAGGGAAGGGGTTAACACTAGGGGGTGAGGAAGGGGTTAAATGTGTATCCTGGGTGTGTTCTAACTGTGTGGGGGGAGGGGATTGACTGGGGGAGGTGACCAATGCTGTGTCCCTATGTACAAAGGACACAGCATCAGTCACCTCTCCCTGACAGGACGTGGAGCTCTGTGTTTACACACAGAGCTCCACGTCCCTGCTCTAAAACTGCCGATCGGTGGGTACCTGACCGACATCGCGACTGCCAGGCACGCGCGTCGGCATCTCGGGGACGCGCCGGGTGCGCGCGCACCCCCCAGTGGCCGGACAAGACTATGCCGTCAAATGACGGCGGCTGGGATATGCAGATCCCCTTTGCCGCCGTCATTTGACAATACGCGGTGATTCAAGTGGTTAATGATGAAGTTGGAAAAACTTTGTTTTTTCTACATGCAGAAAAACATTATTTTTTTTTCATGCCGAAAATCGATCGTGTGTACGCGGCATAAGACTCCATACGAAGGACATTTTCTGCCAGTACAGAAAGTTTTTATTTATAAAGGATCTCTAAACACAAAATTGTAATAGGTTGCAATTTATCAGTCCCTAGGTGAGGGCTAAATTTAATATTTAATTTTTTCAGTCTTTTATTCCCACCGGGCAGTTCTGTGAATAACATAATTCCTGCCCTAAGATGATGTTTACTGAATGCAGTGCACTGTATTCAAGAAGGCATCAGCGCCATTACCCTAGAATGGCTGGCTGTTTTCCTGACTACAAACTCCTCCTCCCCTCCATTACATAGGGTAGCTGAGGAAATCAATTATGTTTTAACGATGACTTATTTCCGTCCTGCTTTGCAGCCACTTATTTAATGCTTTGGCAGTGGAAACCCTAGTGAAGGACCGGGTTCTTGTGGACTTTGTGGTCACCACCTTGTTGAAGGCCAGGAAGTCCCCTTCTTGTAGGATTTACATGAAAAGCAAAGAAAATGCTTAATTCCAGAAAATACTTCTAAATCGCAGGTTTAGGTTGTTCTTCAGTCGGGACAAGTTAAGTCCAAAAGACTATCAAAGGTCAGGTTTTTGCTTTTGGCATTTTTTTTTTTCCTGAGGCTGCTGGCTTTCTTACTCCTTGGTCAGACTTTGTACGAAGAATGGCTCACACTTTTCTCCCAGTAGCTCCCTACTAACTCCATGGGACCCCCAACCCAGTGTTTTTGGTCCTTCAAAGGCCAACGTTCAAAACCATTTGTGATATTTCTCTCCCCCTCTCATCGTGCAACTGAATTTTAGACTTTTGTCCTGTTGGTTGTTTTGAGACCACATTCCTACCTGTCTAAGGTGGTCTCAGATATTCATTTGTACAGGACATTGTATTGCTTTTCTTTTTGTCTTTCTCCAAAACATCCTAAAGAGATTGCTTTCCACTGCTGCTAGTTCGTAGCACCTAAAGACTCCTAGAAGGGACAGGCTGCCTCTATAGCTAAAACTTCTGGGTGGATTCTTCCTCCTAATTGGGACAGCAGCAGGCACCATTGGCTCCCACAGCTGTCAATCGGTCAGTGAGCCAATGAAAGGAGAGAGGGGACGCGGACACAGATCAGCGACTCAGCACGGGTGCCCCCATAGCAAGCTGCTTTATGTGGGGGCACTGGGCAGAAGGGAGGATCCAAGAGTGTCGTCAAGGGAGCTGAGAAGAGGAGGGTCTGGGCTGCTGTGTGTAAAATCATTGCACAGAGCAGGTAAGTATAAGATGCTTGTTATTTTTAAATAAAAAAAGCAAGACTTTAGCATCACTTTAAAATGTGTTTTAAAGGTGTGGTGACTTTCTGAAATCTCAATTTATTTTTTTGCCTGTTCTTTGCAGACAAATGAAGGCGTGTTCACACTTTCCGCTATGACTTCTGGCATTCGCAGGAATTGGATTGAGGCTCTAAGAAAAAATGTGCACCCAGTAAGCATACCTGATGTGACAAAGTAAGTTGTAAGCATTTTTAAAGCCCAAACGACTTTCATTTTAAATCAATCACAAGTGGTTGTAAAGGTTTTTTTTACAGCAATGCATTCTCTTCATTAAGGTAAAGAAAAACTATTAATAGTAGCTCCCACCCTTAATACTCAAATGAGCCTGATCTTTATCCAGCGATGTGTGCATGTCTGCAGCAGTTCTTCTCCCCTGTCTCGCAGGCTTGAGTGAGAGCAGTTAGAGCTATTGGCTATGTGGTTAAGCCAAGCTGTGTGTCTGAATAGATTCAAACGGCCTGGCTTGGGATCGAGCATGCACAAGTTCCCCCTATAAGAAGTGGCTTCCTATGGGGGCAGGAGCACAGAGCATGTTAATGTGACGTGTTTATTTGAATGAAAAAATATTTACATTTTACAATCACTTTAAATGCTTTCTTTTTTTTTCATATTTAGATTGTTATTATTATATAAGGAAACAGAGGAATAAAATAATCACATAAAAGACAGAAGAGCATTCCAAAAAAAAACGCAGGATAAACCATTGAATACAAATATAGCCTGAATAACAAGAATAAAGAAGAAAGACATAATCATATTCCCATTTCCTCCATCTACATATGGAGGGACAGAGAAAATAGAATAAAAAAAAAAAAAATACATTATCATTGTCTCCAATTCTAAATATCTAATCTTTGTTCATTGTTCAATCCTATTTCTATATATATATATATATATATATATATATATATATATATATATATATATATATATATATATATATATAATATATATATATATATATATATATATATATAATATTCCTTCTTCCTCTTTTCATCCCTACCCCCCCCCCCCCCAAAAAAAGGAAAACCCCTACCACTGGGCAGGTCAGTGTTATACTTAATCCCCCATGCAGGTGCGCATCCCAAATTGAGGGACCCCCATCCCTTATCCCTCATCTATCTCCTCTGACAGCAACCTCCCTTCTTCTGAATTCATAAATAGCTTCCATCTTCCCCATGTTTGAATGTATTGCTCTCTTTTCCCTTTGAGCGGAGAGGACCATTTCTTCCATGGCTTCTATATCTCTTACTCTCTTGAGCCAACCTGCGACTGAGGGTGGCCTAGTGTCTCTCCATCTTAAAGTCACCTCCATTTTAGCTGCGTTAATTAAGTGGCAGATCAACGATTTTCTATATCTCTGCACCGGGATCTGTGTGCAGTGTAACAAAAGAAAAGCGGGATCATCTGGTATCTGGAGATCTGTGGGTCCCTAAGAGACTCTCCGGACTTCCAACCAATATTGCTGTATTTTCCCACATGTCCAAAATATATGCAATAAGGTTCCCCGCTCTGTCCCACATCTCCAACAACATTCCGAGTTTTCATTAGAAAATGTATGGAGCTTTGCTGGTGTGTAGTACCATTGTGTCAGAAGTTTATAGTTGAACTCCTGAATCCACGTGCAGGTTCGAGGAGTTCATAGCCAGTTCAATAATATGTTTACGCTGGGTTGGGGTGAATGACCTCTCCAAATCTTTTTCCCATTTACTGATCCCTGGCATCACAAAATTCTCTGGGGGTACATTCAACAGTTCATACATCTTAGAAACCACTCGTGAGAGTGGTTCCTCCTCTTCGCACATTGCTTCCAATGTTGTCAATTGCCACTGAAAGTCAACTGACGACCCCAAAGATCTCAAAAAATGACTTGCTTGAATTGCTTGCCAAAAGTTTAATTCAAAAGGCCCTCCTCGTTTCATCATCATGTTCACAGTTGGCCAATTTCCTGACTGTAAAAAATGTGACACCTGAGATATTCACTTTTCTTTCAATTTACTAAACGCTCCTGCTTCCATACCTGGTGGGAAACTAGGGTTCCCCAAAACAGGGTACAGGGGGGATTTACCTGAGGAAAGTTTAGGGTCCCTGCATATCCTGGCTGTAATTCGTAGCGTCGGGCCAATGGTAGGGTGTCTCCTCACAAAAAGTGGCAATGCCGTATAACACCATGGGGCTCTACGTAGAGGGATCTGAACTGCTTTCTAGGCACAAAAGGTGTGCAAAGTCTTAGTTGGTTTACTTTAGAAAGCAGCCACAGCCTAAAAGCCTGTCTCTTGGCAGCATTCTGCAGAGGATGAGCCTCTTTCTGTGGTCTGTCTGCAGAGGTCTGACACCCCCCCCTTCTGAGTCAGATCTTGGGCTTTTTAATCAGCTGGGAGCCTAAGCTTTGTTGAACGGAAATCCCCTGCTCTGACCCAGAAGAGGGTGGGGCCTTTGTAGAGAAAACACTGCTTCCACACAGAAAGCAAGTATCCTGCAGAGTGGGGTTGGATGTAGTAAAAGAGCCTGACTGAATGGACTGTTTAGACAGATATTAGATTTTTTTTTTTGTATTTTTTATTTGCTTTGGTAAATCTCAAGGACATTGTACAGCAATAATGGTCAGATTGCAATGGGTGTGGTGAGCTAGGACTTTGTACACCTTTGTGTTTTGATGCACCTGGAATGTTTTTAGTTGGTTTAAAATGTTTGTAGATGCCAGATTTTTCAATTAAAAATAATAAATAATATGTTATACTTAACTGCTCTGTGCAATGTTTTTGTATGGAGGGGAGGCCAAACCTCCTCTTCTGGGGTTTCCCGCCAACTCCTCCTCTTCTGTGTGCCCCCATAGCAAGCCACTTACTTTGGGTGCACACCTGCTGGCTTGCTCCCAAAAAGGGGCTGTATGCATTTATGAACACGTACAGCGCTGCTCGGCCCTGCCCCCTGCTCTGCTCACAGTATTTCACTGACAACAGTAGAAGTCCAATAGCTCCCGCTGTTGCCAGAGTCCCTGTGAGAAGAGGAAGAGAAGACCTGAAGTTGGGACAGCACTGAATCGCTGACCGACTCGGGTACTTTTCCCGGGGGGGGGGGGGGGGAGGGGGTAGAGGGACAATGGTTATTGGGGTGCCTTTTTTTTTTTCTTCACCATACTTTAATGCAGGAAATGTATTAAGGTAAAAAACACAGTCTTTATAACGGCTTAAGCATAACTCATCCCCTGTATTGCTTTTATTAAACGTGTAGGCATAAACAATGGTGATACGTTTTATGTATTTGTTCCGACCCAGGTAACCACATAGCATCCGGCACCTCCTTCCAAAGAATCAAATGTATTGGAAGATGATTTGGTTGGGATTATAACGGAAAACACTGCTATAATCCCACCCAAACACTCTTCCAATGCAATGGCGAGATGTAGTTGGTGTTGCCTTTTGCTTTTATGAGTGAAATTGTTTCGCTCATAAAGCAAGGTCACTGTTAGGGGTAGCTTACAGTATTCTTTCCCTGTTTTGTCAGTGGTAGCTGAATGTTGTATTTTGGGTTTAGCAGTCACATCCTAAACTCTGTTCAGGTCCACTACCACCATCTGTGTTAAACTGTGTACACACAAATCAAATTTCAATCTGACTGTAGCATAGTGTTCAACAGAAGCCTATCCTTAGACTGGTTTCTGTTGAATGGTTCTGCTGGAAAAGCAGCACTCGATCAGCTGCTGCAGCCAATGGCTGGTACCCAGATTTACTTGTATCACTTTTTGTTATTGCCTGTTGCATTTTTAGTCCTAAAAGGTGTGTATGTACATGCATACAATCTCTTTAAGCAACATTTTTCATACAATAAGAAAAAGAAAGCATCACATAGCATAGCAAACAAGAACAGGGTTATACAAAGAGAAAAGGGGGGGGGGGGGCGATCCTTCCGCGAGGGGCAAACCATGTGGACCCAGGCAATCTGTGTCAAGAAAAAAAAGACACTTGTAACATAGACAAAACATAGTATGTAACCATAAGGGGCCATTTAAAATGTGCCAGGACTGCATGCACCCACACCAATCCGGGAGGCTGGAAGAAGATGAAAAGGTAGTAATAAACATAAGCCACCCAAAAAAAAAAAAGAGAACAAAATTTAGGTAGTGGCTGTAGTATACAAGTAGGTAACTTAAGTGAGGGCTTGGCTAAGGCCAACAAAGCTACATCTAAACTAGATGGGACCAAAGTAGGGTCAGGTATGTGAGCACGCCATGTCGCCCAAACACTAGAGAAGCTCTCCCAGCTGTCTTTACATGTCGCCATCCACTCCTCCGCATCCATGATTTCATTAATTTCCTGATCCGTTCCTCCCTATTGGGAACCTGAGCCCTTTTTCAGTAAATAGGAATCAGTCTCTTACCCGCATTTAAAAGGTGCGGTAGGGCACTTTGCTTATAATGACCAAGTGGTAGGGTTGGAAAATGGAGCAGGATGTGAAGCCGGGGACAATAGGATATCTACATTCAAAACTGCTTTTATCTGATGTTTAACATCTGACTAAAAAAGGACGAATTGTTACATAGTTAGTCAGGTTGAAAAAAGACACAAGTCCATCCAGTTCAACCATAAAAAAAAAAAATAAACAAAATAAAACGCAGTACATCCCATACACCCAACTCCATACCCACAGTTGATCCAGAGGAAGGCAAAAAACCCCAGCAGAGCATGATCCAATTTGCTACCGGAGGGGAAAAAATTCCTTCCTGATCCCCCGAGAGGCAATCGGATTTACCCCGGATCAACTTTACCTACAAAACTTAGTACTCAGTTATATTATGTGCATTTAGGAAAGAATCCAGGCCCTTCTTAAAGCAATCTACTGATCTGGCCAGAACCACCTCTGGAGGGAGTCTGTTCCACATTTTCACAGCTCTTACAGCTCTTACTGTGAAGAAACCTTTCTGTATTTGGAGGTGAAATCTCTTTTCCTCCAGACGTAAAGTGGCCCCTTGTCCTCAGTGTTGACCTTAAAGTGAATAACTCAACACCAAGTTCACTATATGGACCTCTTATATATTTGTACATGTTGATCATATCCCCCCTTATTCTCCTCTTCTCAAGAGTGAATAAATTCAGTTTTTCTAATCTTTCCTCATAGCTGAGCTTCTCCATGCCTCTTATCAGTTTAGTTGCCCTTCTCTGCACTTTCTCCAGTTCTCAGATATCCTTTTTGAGAACTGGTGCCCAAAACTGGACTGAATATGCCAGATGAGGTCTTACTAATGATTTGTACAGGGGCAAAATGATATCTCTATCTCTGGAGTCCATACCTCTCTTAATACAAGAAAGGACACTCTCTCCACAAAGGCAGGAGTATACCACGCAACCTCTTCAACAAAGATCTCTAACTGAAGGTATATGCGTGACAAGTCTGAAGGTATACAATACCAGCGCGTCAGCAACTTATAATTGGTCTCCTGAGTCTTAGAATCAGTAGAGCTAGAGTGTGTTAATTGGTGGAGACATGTAAGTTGCTGAGATGATTTTAGCACCTTTTGAGGACGTTTTAGGCGCATCAGAGCAAATGATTGGATAAAGAATATGAACTGCAAACATTGCATCATAATAAAAGCCTAGCATTAGTCAGACATGTTTCATTGTAAGCAAACTTGTATAGAAGGACTAGGAAGGTTGCTACTGCTGACTTCTGAATAATAGGTTATCTGACTATCATGATGATTCAGTACTTTCAAAGTCATTGATTTGGAATACAAAGATAAGAAACTTTACTTTATTTACCTGTACCAGGTTGCTAACTCTGAGGCTGCATTCATGCTTGAACTGAGCATAGCAATAAGGTTGTTTTTTACAGGCTTTTTTCATTAAGCGTTTTTTTTGCAGGCATCTTGGGTTTGACAATCAATTTTTTGTTTAATTATTTTTTGTTAATGAAAAGCTAGTTACTGGGGGGGCGTTCTTTTCTAAGTCTGCTTTCCGTTTTATACACTGAAAAATACACATGCAGTGGTGCCGACAATATTCCAATCTTTCTAGATCAGTGTTTATAGTGACATTCGTGAAATATGTTTTGAATGAACAGTCCACCATGCCGTCGGTCTTGGTGTTTCTGTTGCTATGGTGGAAGTGCTGCTGGGGAACTAGAGAGGGGGGCTACATTCTCTCCATGGGGAAGGGGGTGGCAGTACCTTCTGGCTTCTCCTTATTCTATGACCAGCTCAGCACAGGAGGGTGGTGTTCCGGTGTCCTCTTTCGACCGGCCATCACTCCCTTGAGGTGGAGGAGAAAGGATCCCACTCCAGGGAAGCAGGGTCAGGGGTCCGCTCAGGGCCAGAGTTCCAATTCCAATCCTCTGCCCTCTACTTCAAAACAGGCGGAAAGTCAGAGAAGGAGAGTGACAAGTAAGGGCTACCACCAAGGAAAATTGTTTGTCGCCCCAAAAAGAGAGGGAACCCCCAGAACAAGTTGCAAAAATGCAATGACAATCATCTTCCGTTGGGCTTATTTTCCGAAAAAGCCCTGGCCATAGTGTCCCTTCTAAGGGAGTTGATGCAACAGGGTGTTGTCATCCACGTTCCCAGGGAACAAGAGGGGGAGGGATTTTATTCCCACATATTTTTGGTCAAGAAACCTTCAGGAAAACTTTGCCTGATCTTAAACTTGAAAATCCTGAACAAATCAATAGGATACAAGAGATTCTGGATGGACACTCTTTTCGATAAGAAGTCTCCTTACTCCCAATTTGTTTTATGGCCTCAATGGAATTGAGGGACCCATACTTGCACATCCCAATCGTATATTCGTCTCAGATTTCTACGTCTGGCCGTCAACGTGGGAGGGGAGATATGTCATCTCCAGTTCAGAGCCCTGCCCTTCGGCCATTCCTCCTCACCCAGAGTGTTTACAAAGGTCTTGGCGGAGGTCTTGGAGCCCCTGAGGCTGAAAGGGGTCGCCATAGTACCCTATCTCGACAACCTACTACTTTTTGCAGAGGCCAAGGAAAAAGTAGCGGCCAACCAACAAATAACACAGAAACACCTAAATATTTTGGGTTAGCTGCTGAACTAACAAAAATCAAATCTAATCTTGGTTCAGTGAGTAAGACTCCTAGGGTACGAGATAGATTCAACACTACAAAGGATATTTCTCCAACAGAATTTTTTTTAGAAAGTTGTTAAAGTTGGTCCAGTCCAACCTAGAAGTATCCGTACAAAAGGCCATGCCAGTATTGGGGCTATTCATGGCAACTATTCCGGCGGTGCAGTGGGCCAGACTACATGCTCGCCGCTTTCAGTGGGACATACTCCAGAAATGGTCGTATCGGAAGACATTAGAGAAAAGAATCAAGTTGGCTGCGAGAGCAAAAAGTACCTATGGTGGTGGGGGGGATCAAAGGAACCTCTCAAGGGGCCTCCCTTGGGTCTTTTCAGTACCCAAGCATTGAACAATGTACACAAGCGCGTGGGGAGCCCATCTCGGAGAACAGTGCAAGGTGAATGGTCCAAGGCAGAGGCCAGAAGATCTTCCAACTGGAGGGAACTAAAAGCAATTCGCCGGAATCTTCTGGTCTTTTGGCGGTCCTTAGGAAATCAACATTTTTCAGGTTCTGCCAGACATGACAGCTGTCCTGTACCTAATGACAAAACTGGGTGGAACAAGGAGCAGAGTGCTTATGGAACTGGCGCATCAGATCCTATCTTGTTGATCAGTTGATTCCGCGAGTACTAGCAAAGTTCAGAATAGAATCCACAGACTTGACTCTAATTGCACCCTAGTGACCAAAAAGATCTTGGTTCTCAACTGTTCTGAACCTATCGGTAAAAAGCTTCTGAGTGCAGGTTGCTTCTATCAACCAATTTTTATTTTAAAGTGTGGAAGTTTTCTTACTTCTGGTGTTTCATGCGGTAATGGAGAAAGGCCAAGCAGCAAACTCCCTCAAGGCGCAGGTGGCAGCACTATCAGTCTTTCTAGAGAACCTTATCTAGGGAGCCATTAATTTTTGTAATTTTAAAGCCATAGCTAGAAATAGGCCAGCGCCCTTTACGTTTTTTTCTGAGTTCTACAGGGTCTCACAAAGGCGCCTTTCGAACCTTTGGAAGCTACAGCCTTAAAATTCCTTGCACTTAAAAAGGATCCTCCTAGTAGCGGTAATTTCAGCCCACAGGATTAGCGAAGTTCAGGACCTATTAAATGCTGAGCTTTTTTTTGAGAGGTCTCCCTGACAGCATAGTCTTAAGGAATGATCCAGGTTTTCTTCCAAAGGTGTTTTCCGCATTCCATTGCACGCAAGAGATTATACTACTGACATTTTGTCCAGCATCCTCAGGCCCCGGAGAAGAGGCCTTTCACATCTTGGATGTCAGAAGGTGTCTTCTGAAGTACCTGGAATTAACAAAAAACCTTAGGAAATCATCTTCCTTGTTTGTTCTGTCTGCAGGAGTGCATAAAGGAGAGAGAAAATCCAAGAGTATCTTGGGAAGATGGCTAAAGCAGGCCATTAAAGAAGCATACCTCCTTTTTTTTTTTTTTTTTTCTTTTTTTTTCGTAGGTAAAGAACCTCCGGAGGGGAAAATGCCCCACTCCACAGACTTCCAAGGCGAAGAGGACTGGGGCATTGCCAGAACGGATCTGTAAGGCAGCCAAATGGTCCAGCTTCTCCTCCACATTCATAAGGCACTACAGGTTGGATCTTCTGTCGGCCTCCGTTCAGTACTTTGAAAGGAAGGTCTTACGAGCTGTAGTCCCACCCTGAAATAAGTTCTGTCATCTCCATGGTACTGTCCTGAAAGGCAAAGGGAGAAAACTTTAGACTAACCGGTAACAGTATTTCTATGAGCCTTTCAGGACAGCAACTACTTCCCTCCCTGGCATGTTATGTATATGGATGTATAATCCAGGGGCCGACAATATCCGGGCGCCAGATCGCAATTGCGACAAGAAATTGTGACCTGGCGGCCGCCGGTAAATGAGGGGGGCGCACGGAGGCACAGGATCCAGTGTCTCCGTGCTCCCCCGCCGCGCGATCGCAGCGGGCCCGTGACAGCCGGTAATTGAGGCCGCGGCCTTGTGAAGTCCCAAGCTCTTCCTTCTGTGAGCTGGCGCCACCTGGTGGTGGTCGTTGGCAATACAAGTTAAACAGCAATTCTAATGTAATTTTTCACTGCCATCTCCTTCCCTCTAATTAGAACCCCCAAACATTATATATATTTTTTATTCTAACACCCTAGAGAATAAAATGGCGATCGTTGCAACACTTTGTCACGCCGTATTTGCGCAGCGGTCTTACAAGCGCACTTTTTTGGGAAAAAATTATGCTTTTTTTAAATTAATAAATAAGACAACAGTAAAGTTATCCAATTTTTTTTTTTAATATTGTGAAAGATAATGTTACGCCGAGTAAGTTGATACCCAACATGTCACGCTTCAAAATTGCGTCCGCTCGTGGAACGCCGACAAACTTTTACCCTTTAAAATCTCCATAGGCGACGTTTAAAAAAAATCTACAGGTTGCATGTTTTGAGTTAGAGGACGTCTAGGGCTAAAATTATTGCTCTCACTCTATTGATCGCGGCGATACCTCACATGTATGGTTTGAATACCGTTTACATATGCGGGCGCTACTCACTTATGTGTTCGCTTCTGCTCGCGAGCTCATCAGGACGGGGCGCGTTATCTGGCTCCCAACTTTTTTAGCTGGCTCCTAGATTCCAAGCAAATTTGTCAAACCCTGGTATAATCACAGGTGCTCAATGTTTTGCTGATATCTTGCAGCATGTCGGAGGAAGACTGACGGCATTGTGGAAGCAGGTGCTTTCAAAGGGGTGTTGTCACTGCAGTGTTTCCTGTGAAGAGGTGGATCTGCGCTCTCCTCATGTGCTGTCCTGATAGGCTCATAGAAATACAGTCTAAGTTTTTTTTGCACTTGGATTGTCTTTTTTTTTTTTTTTTTTTTTTTTCTTACACTATGTAGTAAGGGAGAGAATAGTTTAGTGTTTTCCTGAGGCAGCAAACTGCTGACAGTGTTGGCATTTATTTAATAGAGAAGTTTAGATAAAAAAAAAAAATGTATACTCACCTGGGTGGATGCAGCCTGAATCTGTCCCCAGCTGGTTCTGCACTCAGAACTGTGCGATCAAAGACCCTTGATCACTCAGTCCTCCCCTTCACTCTGAGCAGAGAGCCGGAACTGTCAGTCATCGGCTCTCTGCTTTCCCCTACAGCACTCACTGGAGCACTGGGCTGTGGAAGAGGCAAGAACATCTGGCTCAGGTTCTCAGTGGATCCTGACCATATTGTCTGTGACGTGATGTAGCCCGTTGACGGCTAAAAACGGGTCACAGGAGTGAAGAACGAACTGCACTCTTGTGATCCAAAAAAAGCTTTAGCCACACCTCCCTTTTAAGATGCAGGCAGTTGCTTAGACACTAAACTCTGGTTTTAAATTTTTTTTTATTATTATTATAAATGTATTTATTATACAGCAGTGGTCATCAACCCTGTCCTCATGGCCCACTACCAGGCTAGGTTTGCAAGATAACTGAAATACATCACAGGTGATTTAATTTGCTGCTCAGTGATTGCAGTATTCTAGTCTGCATCTCCCCAAGGTAATACATAAAACCTGGCCTGCTAGTTGGCCTGAGGACAGGGTTGATGACCACTGTTAAACAGTATCTCACAAAAGTGAGCACACACCACACATTTTTGTAAAAAAAAAAAATCGTATATTTTTTTTTTATGTGACAACACTGAAGAAATTACACTTTTTTTATAATGTAAAGTAGTGAGTTTACAGCTTGTATAACAGTGTAGATGTGCTATCCCCTCAAAATAACTTGACACACTTTAACCACTTAAGGACCGCCGCATGTACATTTACGTCGGCAGAATGGCACCGACAGGCACATCAACGTATATATACGTTGGTGCCTTGGGGGGGATCGGGGGTCCGATCGGACCCCCCCCCCGTACATGCGGCGGTCCGCGCGGCTGCAGGAGCGATCCGACAAGTGGGGGCGGCTATCAGTTTTCATCCGCCCCCTCCGGATCACTCCCAGGAGGAAGGAGGAAGCGACGTGATCTCTCCCTCGGCGTTTGTTTCAAGCGCCGCTGAGGAGAGATCACAACACAACAAGTAAGTCTGCACCAACAGCACACTTACACACAGACACAAACACATTTAACCCCCGCGATCGCCCCCCCCCCCCCCCCCCCCCTGTCACAGTGTCACTGAATGCAGTAATCATACATGTATGATTACTGTATTTAGTGTCAGTGTGACAGACAGTGCGACAGTCAGTCAGTGTTAGTGTCAGGGTAGCCCCCCCACCCCCCCCAATAAAGTTTTAACCCCTTGATCACTGCCCTAGTTAACCCTTTCACTCCCTATTGCCAGCGTCACTAAGCGATCATTTTTCTGATCGCTGTATTAGTGTCGCTGTTCCCGCTAGGTAGCTAATTTTTTTTTAATGCGATTTTTTTTTTTTTTTTTTTTTTTTTTTTTTTTTTTTTATATTTTACTAAAGACATGTGGCTAAATAAATTTTGGCCTAAATGTTTGACTAAAATTTAGTTTATTGGTTTTTTATTATAACAAAAAGTAAAAAATATTGATTTTTTTTTCAAAAATGTCGCTCTATTTTTGTATATAGCGCAAAAAATAAAAATCGCAGAGGCGATCAAATACCACCAAAAGAAAGCTCTATTTGTGGGAAAAAAAGGACGCAAATTTTGTTTGGGAGCCACGTCGCACGACCGCGCAATTGTCTGTTAAAGCGACGCAGTGCCGAATCGCAAAAACCCCTTGGGTCATTTGCCAGCGTATTGGTCCGGGTCTTAAGTGGTTAAAAGAGAAGTATGGTGTTTTTTTTTATTTGAGTTTCATACTTGCCTATATGCCCCCTGCCATCTCTGCACTGAAAACTGAGCCACTGAACATCAATGATGGCTCTGTTTTCACAGATTCCAGAGAGGAGAGCTGCTGACTGTCAGTCAGCGTCTCTCCTCTCTACTTCTCCATGCTCATTGGAGCTTTGAGCTGTGGAGGGTCAGGGAGCGGTCGACTCAGTGGCTCGCTGATACTGCCATCAATCAAGGCAGCTGGCGGATCCAGACTTGCGAAGTCGGGATGATGCGATGCCTCGACTGATTGCAGTGACGTCAGCGGAGAGTGGACTTCAGACCGTTCTCCCATGAAAACTGGTCACAGGAGTGCAAAAAGAATTGCACTCCTTTGACCCAGAGGAGAAGCCCAGCCTTAAAATCTCAGGCTGGACTTCTCAGTTTTAATGTCTAAACCGCTGGCAACAAAAGTGAGTACACCCCTAAGTGGAAATGTCTTAATTGGACCCAAAGTGTCAATGTTGTGTGGCCACCATTAATTTCCAGCACCGCCTTAATCCTCTTGGGCATGAAGTTAATCAGAGCTTCACAGGTTGCCACTGGAGTCCTCTTCCACTCCCACCTGACGGCATTGGGTAGCTGGTGGATTTTAGAGACCTTGTGCTCCTCCACCTACAATTTTAAAGGATGCCTCACAGATGCTCAATAGGGTTTAGGGTTGGAGACATGCTTTACCCTCAGCTTCTTTAGTAAGGCAGTGGTCATCTTGGGGGTGTGTTTGGGGTCGTTCCCATGTTGGAATACTGCCCCGCGGCCCAGTCTCTGAAGGGGGGTCATGCTCTGCTTCAGTATGTCATGGTACATGTTGCCATTCATGGTTCCCTCAATGAACTGTAGCCCCCCCAGTGCTGGCAGCACTTGTGCAGCCCCAGACCAGGACACTCCCACCACCATGCTTGACTGTCAGCAAGACGCACTTGTCTTTGTACCCCTCACCTGGTTGCCGCCACACACGCTTGACACCATCTGAACCGAATACGTTTATCTTGTCTCATCAAACCACAGGACATGGTTCCAGTAATCTATGTCCTTGGTCTGTTTGTCTTTAGCAAACTGTTTGTGGGCTTTCTTTAAAAGATGCTTCCTTCTGGGACGACAGCCATGCAGACCAATTTGATGCTGTGTGCCGCGTATGGTCAGAGCACTGGCAGGCTAACCCTCCCCGTCATCCCTTCAAGCTCTGCAGCAATGCTGGCAGCACTCTGGATATGATGCTGAGCATGTGCACTCAACATCTTTGGTCAACCATGACTAGGCCTGCTCTGTGTGAAACCTGTCCTGTTAAACCGCTGTATGGTTTTAGCCACCATGCTGCAGCTCAGTTTCAGGGTCTTGGCAATCTTCTTATAGCCTAGGCCATCTTTATGTAGAGCAACAATTCTTTTTTTTCAGATCCTCAGAGTTCTTTGCCATGAGGTGCCATGTTGAACGATAATGCCAAATTTAACACACTTGTTTCCCATTCACATCTGAGACCTTGTAACACTGAGTCGCATGAAACCGGGGAGGAGAAATGGCTAATTGGGCCCAATTTGGACATTTTCACTTGGGCTCCATGAACGCTGAAGCTCAAAAATGGCTGTTTTTGGGAGTTTGGGCATTTTTTATAACAGCCCATAAACTCCCCTCTGTTATCCTGTGTTCATGCACACATGGAAGTTTTTGGACATTTATCAGCAGTGGAGTTTATGGGCTGTTGTCTGAACGCCCTAAAATCCTATTCAAGGGCTGTTTTTCTGACCACAAAAAACGTTAATAAACGCTATTGCAAAAATTGTTAAACGCTGAAAGACTCGCTGCAGACCTAATGACGTTTTTTTATAACATTATTTCAACATCCAGTGTGCATGGAGCCTTAGGGGTGTACTCACTTTTGTTGCCAGCGGTTTAGACCATAATGACTGTGTTGTTTTGAGGGGGACGGCAAATTTACACTGTTATACAAGCTGTACACTTACTACTTTACATTGTAGCAATGTGTCATTTCATCACTGTTGTCGCATGAAAAGATATAATAAAATATTTACAAAAATGTGAGGGGTGTACTCACTTTTGTGAGATACTGTTCATTTGTTTATTGTAATGTTAATATAATCGTTTGAAGTAGATTTAGCTGTTTCTGGTGATCTAAGCGGTGCTCTGCAGTCTTCCTCTCATGGTGTAATCTGTGAATAAGGCTGCAGTGGGGGTTATACAGTGGATGTGGTGGTTCTATATTCCCAAATGGTTATAAAAAATTTGGAACCATTTTTGGATTTCATGGAAGAAATGTATTTCTTATAAAGAAGGCAGCAGGATTGTTTTTGCTGTTATAGCTTGGTTGTTAAACGCATATTTAGCACTATAATAATGTTTGAGTTATGATTTAGGGTAATTCTTTACAGCGCAGTGTTATTAGAGGTTTATTAAATGCAAAATACACTTGTTTGTACTTTTTAAATATGTTTTGGCATTGACATGTACTGGTAGTTTTTGTGCAGTATAGGACTCGCACATTAACATAAAATGTTTCTTGTATCTTTTCTTGTTTTACATTTTAGACTGTCTGAAAGTAATAAGGAAAATACATTTGTGCCTCCTCGTGCTACACCAAGGCCAGAAGAGCTGCGTCTGAGTTCAGAAGTAAGGCAGAGGAAAATAGAGTTGGTAGGATCGCGACAGGGCTCATTTGACTATGTAGAGTTATCACCACTCTCCCCTGGGGAAGAGCGGGATCAAAGATTAGAGGAAAGGAAACGTTGGTTTGAAGCTACTCCAGGAGGCGACACACTTAACACCCGACGAACTCTCACTACTACAGTGACTGAAGAGCAGAAGCAGCGGCTCAATGAAGACATTGAATCTAAATGGAAAGAGCTGGAGCGGTTGCCATTGCGGGAGACTAAACAGACTCCTCTTACTTGTTTGCTTGCAGGAAACAAAACCAAAGCTATTGGAGAAAACACATCAGCACTTGAAAAACAGGTACATTGTTGTGCATAGTTCACTTTAAGAATTGTCCCATTTAAACTAAGTGTTTACATATTCTGAGCAGTAAAATAACTTTAAAAGAAGCCATCATTCACTTTTGTATCTATGGGCATTGTGGAGTGATTTATTTTGTATTTTTTTTTTTTCTTTTTCCATTTATGGATGTTTTTTCTGGCTGTTAGAGAATATTACCCACTCTTATTGTGTCTGTTACAATTTTCATTGGGAGTGAAAGTGAGGCCCCTTTTACACAGACAGACTGGTAATGTATTTATTTTTTGACAGACCGGATCGGACCATTCATTGCCCTTTGTGGAGTGGCAGGTGTCATAGATGACAGTGGGCTGTTCTAAAAGGGAAAAAAGAACAGAGAGTGCACATGCCTTGCACAATAACTTTGCAACACTTTAATGAATGAAAGATGTAAAAGCATACTCAAAAACAAGTTACATATTCAGGCATAGAGTATATAGTTCATAAGATGCATCATCCAGCAAGATCAGCTGACAAGCAACGGTAGTGGGATGTATAGTCCAAAAAACAGCTGACACGTTTCGAGGGTGTCCCCTCTTCTTCTTCAGAGCTGTATGTAGGTCAATGTTTTTTATAGAGGAATCTGGCATCAAGGGAATGGCCCATGTGATTGAAGTGATGAAGAATATGGAGCAGCTCTAGGATCCTATATCAAACAGTACATATCCCAGTGCTAAGTGCACAATACATTAATATATTTGTGACATAAATTAAACAACAACATATCACAAAATTTATAATATGTATAAAGTGCTTAATTCAACAGTGAAAAATTACTCCGGTGCTTCCACAAAAATAAGATGATTTCCCCCCCTTTAGTGATCCCACTCACCAAAAATAATGGATCCTCAGATTTGCAGTCTGGGATCAAATAAAGTAGTGATCTAAGGATCTAGGGATGTGTAGAATGGTTCCTCATACAAGCTCTTTCCAAGAAAATACTTTACGGCAGGAAGGATATACCACACTCCATAGATAAACTCATAGTGAAACACCGCAAAACATGAGTTATCAAGCGCATTTAAGGTGCCACTTACAGGGTTTTTGTCAGACAGGCTTCAGAAAAAACATCCGAGATCGCCGCTGTAGGGTGTGCATTCCATGGAAGCAGAAATTGCGTCACTGGTTGCCATGAAGCAGAAGTTGCGTTTTGACCCCTCCTCCAGGGCGTCATCAAAGGACATGAGATTGAAGGCCCTCCCTCTTATGGGAGGGCTAATATGATAGATCATTGAAATGCAAGCATGCATCTTTCCTTTTTAGGACAAAGCTACAAAATGCATATTCTTACATTTGTGTATACACTAAACATGGAGAAACAGAGTATCTTAATATCAAATTCATATATTGGAGTAAGAGTGGAATTAAAATCAAATGAACTGACACTTGCTACTCTATTGTCCCAAGCACTGTGGTCTTATTTTGTGATTGAGTATATATGTGTATTGACCAATCTCCTTGGGTGGTGGGAGGGGGAGATCTGAGTGTGGAATGTTGTTGCATTACTGGGTGATGTTTGTAATGGACAGATGTAAGGAAGATGTCTCAAAAAGAGGTGCTCTGGCATGTGGACATCTTGCCATTGCTACCTCAGGCCGTGGAACGCACGCTGGCTTGATTCCCAGAGGAATCGCCGCACTGTGCGTGTTATGGGCTATATACTCTATGCCAGGGCTCAAAATTTCAAGTCCTGAGCTACTAGCCAGGCCTCAAGAGTTACTCGCCACCAGTTGCCCCACCTAATTCATACACTGCCCTGTGCCTAATTGCACCCGTAAACATGCCCTTGTAGATTATCTCATGGAATGACACTGTTAAATGTTTTATGCAGAATCAAGTTACATAATTAAATATTACCAACAACAACTTTAACAAAATGGGACAGGGCACTGGGGGCAGACCAGAGGGACAGGGCACTGGGGGCAGACCAGAGGGACAGGGCACTGGGGGCAGACCAGAGGGACAGGGCACTAGAACTGGGTCTCTTCCTCATTCTCTTGCGGTCTCCTCTGCAACTCCCAACCATCCTCTCTCTCTCCCTCTCCTATTCATCTCATCATCAGGAGCCTGTGTGTGCGGCTCCACGCTTGCCTGTCCCCACTTCCCCCTTTTATTTAGGCTGGCAGTGAGGAGAGGAGCTGCAGCACAGCGGAAGGGAGTACAATCCAGCGCTGAGATCCACACAACTGCACAGCCATTGACACGATGGCACAGTGCACACTGACACAGCACACATTGAGCCCAGTCTGTTCACAGTGCTCAGGCTGAACTGTTGGACACGTACATAGAGCACAAGGAGAAGAAAATTGCACAAACTGGAAGGCTGCCGCTCTCAAGTCAGGGCAACTTTAAGTAAGCTACATTGGTCGGGGGGAGAGGGGCAGGCTCAGAGAGGCCATACCGTTAGGTCCCAAGGCTTAATGAGAATTATAAGGAGAGCTCCTGTGTACTGCTCTGCCTGTACGTGGCTCACCAGACTACTTTTCCGGAGCATGCACCTTTCCTCATCGGCCGCCAATCTCATATGGAGTCTCTGTGTAGGCACAGATTGGAGGGAGATTGGTCATGCAGCCCTGTCATCACTCGCCCCCAGCTTAAATCCACTCGCCAAATGCTAGTAGGCGAGTGGAAATTTTGAGGCCTGCTCTATGCATCTTGTGGGCTATATATGCTATGCCTGAATATGTAACTCGTTCGTGAGTATGCATTTTTTACATCTTTCATTCATTAAAGTCTTGCAAAGGTAATGCGAAAGCCATGTGTACTCTTTCCATTTTAGAATTTTCTCTGTGTACCCCCTGACCTTTTGTGAGTGGTAGCACACTCCAGCTCACTATAATCAATCACACGGCAATCTCTTAAGCACAGGAGTTTTTACATTTCTTTATTGAAAGTGGGCTCTGTCTGTGCATTAGTAGAGAGCAGACATGGACAAGCTACCCGCCTGTTCAGTGGGGAACAGGGGACAGATTCCCTGCTGAGCAGGCAGATTGAGTCCTATGTGATAGAGGCCCTAAAGAAAATCCAGAATTGTGAAGGAAAATCATCCAATGGAAACACTAGTGCTAATGACTGGGTGACTACCACAAATTTCCCTTACTTTTCAGGGATTTCCTCCCACTTTTGGCTATGGTATAGGAAGTGAAAGGAAATCTTCCCAAATGGTACACAGACCCAGCCAGGCAGCTCAGACAGCAGTGATGCCGCCCTACGTGTGCAGCAGGGGGGGCTGCAAATAGAAGAAATCACCTTGCTGGATTCCTCTATACAGGCACTGATTGCTTGCAAGAGGTAAAAGGTAGGAGAATCAAGCATTCAGCGCCTGTATAGAGGAATATAGAAAGCTCATTTCCTCTGTATGCACCCTGCTTCTCCTCCCCCATCACACTCTCCAGCCCCCCCCACAGTGTTCTCCTCCCCCACCACACTCTCATAGGGCAGGAATCCCGCAAATCAGCCCCCTTCCCCCCCCCACCCGCGATTCGCGGCAAACCCGCCCCCCCACCCGCGGCAACTGCCCCCCTCACCCGAGATTCACGGTAAACCCGCCCCCCCACCCGCGATTCGCGGTAAATACAGTGATCCCGCGAACCCCCCCCCTTCAAAAACTCAGGCTCAACAACTTCCAACAACCCCCCGCTCAACAACTTTGATCCGAACCCCCCGCTCAAGAACTCCTGTGCGCTGTGATCGGTGCTGTGATCGGTGCTGTGTGATGTGATCGGTGCTGTGTGATGTGATCGGTGCTGTGTGATGTGATCGGTGCTGTGTGATGTGATCGGTGCTGTGTGATGTGATCGGTGCGCTGTGATCGGTGCGCTGTGATCGGTGCGCTGTGATCGGTGCGCTGTGATTGGTGCGCTGTGATTGGTGCGCTGTGATTGGTGTGATTGGTGTGCTGTGATTGGTGCGCTGTGATTGGTGTGATTGGTGTGCTGTGATTGGTGCGCTGTGATTGGTGTGATCGGTGCGCTGTGATTGGTGCGCTTGGTGCGCTGTGATTGGTGTGATTGGTGCGCTGTGATTAGTGTGATTGGTGCGCTGTGATTGGTGTGATTGGTGCGCTGTGATTGGTGTGATTGGTGCGCTGTGATTGGTGTGATTGGTGCGCTGTGATTGGTGCGCTGTGATTGGTGTGATTGGTGCGCTGTGATTGGTGTGATTGGTGCGCTGTGATTGGTGTGATTGGTGCGCTGTGATTGGTGTGATTGGTGCGCTGTGATTGGTGTGATTGGTGCGCTGTGATTGGTGTGATTGGTGCGCTGTGATTGGTGTGATTGGTGCGCTGTGATTGGTGTGATTGGTGCGCTGTGATTGGTGTGATTGGTGCGCTGTGATTGGTGTGATTGGTGCGCTGTGATTGGTGTGATTGGTGCGCTGTGATTGGTGTGATTGGTGCGCTGTGATTGGTGTGATGTGATTGGTGCGCTGTGATTGGTGCGCTGTGATTGGTGCGCTGTGATTGGTGCGCTGTGATTGGTGCGCTGTGATTGGTGCGCTGTGATTGGTGCGCTGTGATTGGTGCGCTGTGATTGGTGTGATCGGTGCGCTGTGATTGGTGTGATTGGTGCGCTGTGATTGGTGTGATTGGTGCGCTGTGATTGGTGTGATTGGTGCGCTGTGATTGGTGTGATTGGTGCGCTGTGATTGGTGTGATTGGTGCGCTGTGATTGGTGTGATTGGTGCGCTGTGATTGGTGCGCTGTGATTGGTGTGATCTGTGCGCTGTGATTGGTGTGATCGGTGCGCTGTGATTGGTGTGATCGGTGCGCTGTGATTGGTGTGATCGGTGCGCTGTGATCGGTGCGCTGTGATCGGTGCGCTGTGATTGGTGTGATCGGTGCGCTGTGATTGGTGTGATCGGTGCGCTGTGATTGGTGTGATCGGTGCGCTGTGATCGGTGCGCTGTGCGGTGCAAATATATCTACATAACAAATCATTTAGTATATTTCCTGGAAGGAGGAGGGGAGGAGAGATTTGCATAGATAAGGGGCGTCAACTTCCTCTGACACTCCCGTTGCTATGAAAACCTGACCTGAAACCTATTACATTGCTTGTGCAGCACTGAGCATGTGCGAGATCAGCAAGGCTGAAATCCAGGAAGTCATACAGTCTGGCTTTATGGATGCCCACACTTAAGATGGCCACGGTCAATTCCTGTTTTATAAAGTATCTAAATGCTGTAACAACCTAACAAAACGGACCTTAGTTTACAGACTAACTTTACTAGAATACATTAAGCTTGTGTATTACAGGGGTATTTATATTTAAAAAGTGAAATTGTGGCCGGAATTCCGCTTTAAGGCCAAAAAAAATATGTAAAGCATGAGCCAATTTACTGTAACAGGAAAAATAGTCCTTCCTGATCCCTCAGGAGACAGTTGGATATTCCTTGGATCAACTAACTTATGTTATTACCTATAAATGTTAGTATCCAGTCATATTTTGTGCATAGCTTTTATTTTTAGAACAATTTACTGAGCTTCTTATAAGGTCAATGCTAATTCCCGTAATGCTAAATGTGTATACTCCCAATAATTAACAATTGCGAAAAACATAACATTTCATATGCGTATAAATAAGACGCTATATAAAAAATAAAATAAACTAAATCGATACTGAATGTGTGTACCCAAACTCATGTGACAAAAAATAAGATAACCCCGTAAAGTGCTGTAAAAAAAAAATGGCAATAGCTGTATTCTTAAACACTCAATGTGCATACAAAAATTGAAATAAAGTATTCGGAGTCCCAGGTGCATTTTACATAAGAGTCCAAAGCTGTGCAATCGGCAAATTCCAGTGAAGATGTTATTCTAGTAAGTTAGCATTCCACATAATACTCAATATAGTGAAGTGCAAGAAAAGAAGAAAAAACGTGTCCCCTGCAGATTTATGATATAATGGGCTAGTATGCACCACATTATGACATGCTTACCTTTCAGACAAAGCCCTTCAGAGGTGCACTGTCACTGCTGCTTGGGCTTTCATCTTCACCCGGTCATCCTTCTGGGTTCGGGGGCTCCTACTGTTTGAATTTCTACAGCTATGATGACATCACTCATGCGCTGTAAACACGGAATGGCACTCTGCATTCCACAGCATACTGTGTGCACTAAATGCAGAGCATCAGTGTGAATGCAATGCGTAGGTGACGTCTGCTATTTCTGATTTGAATATCTCCTAAACTGTGCACGTTTAAGAGATCTTCATTGTACCTACAAGTAAGCCTGATTGTAAGCTTACCTGAAGGTACAAGTTAAGACGGAGACTTGCTACCCAAATTTTTCCGTGAAATCCACATGCCCGGATAAAGAAGATGAAACCCTAACCAGAGCGTCATGACCCTCAGTCAGAAAATGGTCATAACATGCATGACATGTATCAGCTGGCACAGCTCATCTCAGGCATACCCTGTAACTCTCCAGCTTGCAGTGGTAACCTAGATGAAAACATAAGAAAAAAAACATAATAGTCTAAATCCATAATGGTGTAAATCCATCGACACAATTAAAAAAAAAAAAAAATCTGAATTAAAAACACTTGCATGTTAAAATCAAAGACGCGTTATTGCTGATTCCGAGTACCAGCATGTGTAATGACATCAGTGCATCCTGGCTCCGACCAAATCTTTTCCTTCAGATATAGAGTGCCCCTCTGTCCTCTGATGACCTTAAAGTAAATAACTCTAACACCAAGTTCACTATGTCGACCACTTATGTATTTATAAACGTTGATCATATCGCCCTTAAATAAGAAGTAAACCCTGGTGGGTTTTACTTTCTCCTCATTTCCCTGCAAAGTAAAAGCATAATGGGCTAGTATGCATCACATACTAGCCCATTATGTGCCACTTGCCTGCAAACGAAGCCTGTGATGTCCATGGACATTGCCTTCCACATGCCGGTAGAGAGCCGGAATCGCCTACCGTGAGAAAAAGTGGCGTTGGGAACTTGCCACTGAGGTACCGCATATTCCAAAAACTCACTGAAGGGGGCAGAATCTGCCAACTGAAAAGGCAGCAGTTGAAGTGCTAGCAATTTAGCTAAGCTAGCATTCAACCGCTGGGCATTTGGATGGCTGGGAGAGAACTTCTTTCGGCGCTGCAGCAGCTGGGGCAGGGAAATTTGCCTGGTACAATCTGACGTTGGTGTACTGATAGTAGACTGCCCGCAAGTACTTGGCTGTGACGCACCTAATTCTACACCTTCAGTCCTATCAGTGCAGGCTTCAGAGAGGACTGAGGGTATAGTGGGGTTGGAGATGCCAGCTGATGAGGAGCAAGTAGAGGTCCGCTTTGTTCTTTGGTGTGGGTCTTTCAGGTATGCTTGCCAATGAACTGCATGGCAGGTCGACATGTCTGGTCAAGCATGTGGTGCCCAAGCGGGTGATGTTTTGGCAATGCGAGAGACGTATGTTGCAAATTGCAGCGGTGCGATCTGCACTTGTTTAAAAAAAAAAAAGGCCCAAAATTACTTTTGGAATAACGCTGAGAGACGGCAGCGCTCTGCACATGCGTAGCTCCTCCCTCCTCCTCCCTCTTTGCCTCTCCTTGTTGTCCTTCCAGACATACTAATGGCCTGCAGGGAGATGTAGCTGCACGAATACTGACAATACTTGCTGATATCTGCCTGTGGTATTAATATGAGAACACCAGCAAATCTATTGACGTAGCTTTAGGTGCACACTGTGCAGCGGACACAGACAGTACACCAAGTGAAAATACTACAGCTAGCACAATCTAGCTAAACTCAATACAGTGTATAAATATATATACAACATTTGGGATGTGTATACACATATGTATATATGTGTGTGTATGTATGTATGTATGTATGTATGTATGTGTGTGTGTGTATATATATATCTCCCCTCTACACACTGTAACTCTGACTAGCCTGCCTGCTCTATCGAACTCAAAAAAATGACACTCTCTCTCTCTGTCTCACTCTGTAACCACCGCAACACACTACACAAGGCCGACTTCCAGGCGGCCTTATATAGTGTGGGGCGTGTACTAAACCCCCCTGAGCCATAATTGGCCAAAGCCACACTGGCTTTGGCCAAATATGGCTCTCTGTTTTTTGCAAGCTGTGATTGGCCAAGCATGCGGGTCATGGTGCATCAGCCAGCAATGCACTCTGATGCCGCAGTGAATTATGGGCCGTGACACGCCACTCGAATTTGCCGCAAACTGCCCATAACATTCGTTATTCGACGAACGATCGAACATGAGTTCGACTCGAACTCGAAGCTCATCCCTATCTGTGAGCGTCCAGAATGGCAACCTGCTCACATCTGTCACATTGGTTTTCCTCCTAGAGCTGTTGCTCCATTATTGTATACATGTGCACTGAGCAAAACCTTCATTCTTACTAGCACTCATTATCCCAGGTACAATATTGATACTTGCATTAAATGTAAACAGGTTAGAAAACGATTCCAAATGTAAGACCGCAATCAAACCTGACAAAGGGAGACCAAATCGGGACAAACAAGCTGAATTAATAAATGAACATATGGGAATCGATCAGCCATTACACTATATACTACAACAGTTGTGAGCCTAAAGACTTGTGCTAGGACTACCCCTAGAGTGTACACATATACTACATCATTGCTAACTTTGTGAGGCTCCATTTTTTTTTTTTTATTCATTTTTTGTTTGCTAGTTTCCCTAGGTGATTAACCTGTTCTTCAGATGGGCATTTTTTATTTTTTTTAAACCATTGAAATTTCTTTTATCTGTAACGCATTAAATTAATGTCCGATTGCTTACCTAACTAATTTTTGCTTAGTGTATCTAAACCCAGTAATATGAATAGTTCATCCCCCCCCACACACACACACAGTGCCCATAGCTTTTTTGGATGATCTGGATACCACAGTTACATGATAAACTGCACAGTTTCTCCAGTGCTAAGAGTTCAGGAAATATGAGATTTTCACTACAGCCTGCATACACGCCCTCATGTGTGATGTCAATACCATGTGACCTGGCTAGCTCGGGGAACAAGAAACTGTTCTCTCCAGCATAAAAGATAGGAGTAAGCATGTGCAGGTCACCTATTCTGCCCGTGTTAGCTGGCCTTCCCCAGATACAGTGAAGGAGGGGGTGTCTCTGTGAATACAGGATAAAATTGCCTTTTTACACAATTCAGAGGATTAACCCCTTAAGTTCCACAGTGAGTATAACAAGCATGCTTTGCTGCATATACAAACTGATTTTACTGTTGTGGGTTTAGTAACACTTTAACACTTCCTTTGTCACAAGCCCTGCCCCAACAAGACTTCCCAGATGTCCTCTTTAGAGTGTGGTCTGTTGGTGGTTGTGTCACTTTGGCTAGTAGATGTCCCAGGCCTGTTGTTCCAATCTGTCATTTCAACAGGGGTACAAAATAGACTTTCTATCTCTTCCCGCTCCTTACTTTTTTCCATCAGGTCTGCCATCTTCATGCTGCAGAATTTCTAGTGTTGCAGCAGTTAATGGTTCTGAGGTTTCTGTGAACTGCAGTAAAAAAAATATTGCATTCATTCACCATTCATCATGTTGTTGCATGCAGTGTCGCCATCAGGTGTTTTTTTTATTATTTTTTTAACGGCTCACAGAAGACACCACCAGGACAAAAAAGATAAAATAAATCTCCTGAACAGGGACTTTGAAATAAACATGACAGGGGTTCTAACCCGGATTTATCTAAAACGAATAAAAAGTTTGGGCTTTTTTTAGATATATACGTTTTTCAGTATATTAAGATGAAGAATCACTTCTAACTGGAATTACTCTTTAACCACTTCCCACTCGGTCAATGTATATATACGGGCAGACAGGTGCTCTCCTGTTCCAGGAGGACATCATATAATGTCCTCCCACTTGCACCCCTACCGCACCCCCTGGTTCGCTCAGTGGGGTGTAATCTGTGATGCACTGCGCCCACCAGACACCAAAGATCTCCTCCGATTACTGGGCTACTGTGGTTAGCCCAGGTGCCATGTGATTTCAGTGAAAAATCAATGATCACAAGTAAACAACTATTCGGAATGGCTTTTCATTTATGACAGCATTGCTTACTGTTGTGATCTCTGTGAATCGGCATAGTGATCACATGGTACAAGGCCAAGCACGGAAGCTTTGCAGCCACAGTATTTCCAATGAAAAGCTCACATCAGACTTTTGCTGGCGGAAATTCTGCTCATTTGTATGGGGCATAAGAGAGCCCATGCTATATGAGAGAAATTTCCTATTAAATTGACAACTTTCATGTAAAAAAAATCTATTTTCATTTTGCATTGTTCAAAAACTTGTGGCAAAGAAAATTAAGTCTTCAAAAGACCCACCATATCTTGAAGTGTTTACTCTCCAAATTTGTGGTCATTTTATAGGTGTACTGGTGCTCCATGGCCTCCAAAAAATGTGATGGGTAGTCAAGAGAATAGATGTGTAATTTTATGCTTCTTGGAAGCCCAAATGTGCTTCTTGGATTTTGGGCCCCTCTATCCATATAGGCTGTAAAAAAAAAGTCTCACATGTGGTATCCCCATACTTGGGAGACATAGCCGAATGTGTTTTGGGGTGTAATTCTAAGTATGCTTCTGCTGTGTGAATGTGTGTGGAACAAAAACTAATTTACTTTATATACCATAGTTTGGTAGACTCTAACTTTCACACAGATTACATAACAGACACTGATATATGTTAAAGTAAAACTATAGGAAAAACTTAATTTTTTTTTTCAATTTTTCTCATGGATGGAGCAAGGGAGCATTTTTAACCACTGTCAGATTATTTTCACCATCTGTGTCCCGTTGCAGAGATTTTCCTTCACTTCCTACCCCGTAGCTAAACAGGAAGTGAGAGGAAATCCCTGCAAATTAAGGGAATTTCTTGGGGACTCGGAACCAGTGTCCCCATTGGAAGGTTCCCCTCTATTTATTTCTTTTCTGGTGACAGACCAAAATTTAAGATTTTCTTTTACTTTCAATGATCATGATAAACAGGACAGATAGTGAATTTCCCTACTGGGGGCACAGACAGCGATAAAAACTGGTGTTCTAATCCCTCTCCACTCCATCCACAACTAAAACGTTTTGCCATTAGTTATACTTTAATTTTACCAAAGAAATTTAGCAGAATACATTTTGGCCTACATTTCTGCAAGATTATTAATTTGCAAAATTTTATAACCAAAACAAAGAAAAAAAAATATTTCCACAAATTTTTCAGTATTTATTCATTTGTATACGTTTGCAAAAAAGTTGTAAAAATCCCAGTTGTGATTAAATACAACCAAAATAAAGCTCAAACAATTAAATGGACCTTTTTTTGTTTTCACATTCATTTTTATAAAAGTATAAATTGTAAATGTTTTATTGCACTTCTTTAGATACAGAGTTTAAAGATGCAACTTGAGAAGGCAAGGAAAGAAATAGAATCTCAGAAAGGAAGACATGAAGGCACAGTTCCTGCGGGCTTCATTTCTCAGGTGAGTCACAGGGGACTTGTAAATATCTTACAGCATGTTTGAAAACTATGTAAACTCTAAAGTATGTACACTCCTTCATATCTGTGCACTGTAACTGACCTTTGACTATGTTCCCAGGGCAGGGAAGGTGTCCTTTGGCTATGTTAAACCTTTTAAAATCTTGGCATGCTGTATGGTTTTGGACCACTGCCATGTGATACTCTCCTGTATATAAGATGGCAGTTACTTTAATGTATTTTAACTGTATTGTACTGTCTGTTAATACACAATTGCATGCCATTTTCCACATGGTGAAGGCTCTAGCATCAGTTAGCCTGCATTACTTCTTAGACTGTCTTCCTGTCTGTTTTACAGGAATCCTGTGAGCACAGTCTGTCTCAGATGGAGTCTTTTCACAAGCAGCTCCTGTCTGAGCTTCAGAGACATCACGAGTGGGAGATTCAGAGACTGAGACAGGAGAAGGACCAGCTGTTAGCTGAGGAAGCGGCAGCCACAGCATCTGGTAAGTCTTTGTATAACGGGCCATTTTAGCAGTATTAAAGGCTGTGTAGTATTTATATTTGATATCTTCCTTCGAGGGAATTCTGGCATATTCAAAATTGTATATCTGTGTTGTAAAGTAAATATTTTTTCAACTTAATGAGCAAGTGTGCCCAGTCCAGAATAATCAGAGTTGGGGGTATAACAGACAATGCTAAATAGTTGTCTGGTGGCAAGTAAGTGGTGTAAAGGTGGGCAGCAGAGGAGTTCAGAGGGTTTGGTGGCATGACAGTCTGTATATTCTTCTTATTCTTTTTCATATTATTATTTACTTGTATAGCACGTCACTTTACGCAGCGCTTTACATAAACATTGTAAATTCACATCTGTTCCTACCCTCAAGGAGCTTACAATATAAGTTTACTATCTCACATTCATAAGACTAGAGTACATTTCAATGAGCCTGTGCAAGAGACGAGGGTATAAAGGTAAGCTGCCTACACAGAAGAGGAGGGCAGAATGTGACGGAGAACCATCTGTGTAGGAGTGGATGTCAGAGGCAGGGACGGTGAGACTTCTAGGCAGGAGAGGAAAGCATGAAGATGAGCAGTCTGCACAAGAATGAGGATGCAGGCTAGAACGCTGAGCCATCTGTGCAGGAGAGGAGGTTGTAGGTTAGAACAATAACTCATCCATGCAGACGAAGAGGGTAGAGGATATGACGTTAAGCTATCTGTGCAGGAGAGGAGAGGGTGCAGAGGGTAGAAGTTATGATGGCAGCCTTTCATTACATAGAGGAGAGCAAACGGCATACACAATGAGGATGTGTGCAAGACAGATGGGCAAAGGAGTGGAATGTGTAGAGAATAGGTTAGGGTAAGACTTATCAGGTCTGCCTCTTACAAATCTAATGGATGAGCACAACAACCAACTGAAGGAGTGCATTGCAAGCCGACAATGTTGTAACTCAGGGATCCTCAAACTACGGCCCACCAGTGTGATTTACCCGGCCCGCGGACTGCCCCTTTTAATATCGCAGCAATCCCCCTCCCCTCTGCTACCTTTTTATCACACAAGATGAGAAACATGACAGGTCCGGACAAAAGGTGGGTCTTTTGAGTTAAGCAGCGGGGCGGTTTCAGCAATCAAACACCTGCCTTTTACTAGCAAAGTCCCGCCCTTTGTCCAGACCTGCCATGCTTTGCGTCTTGTGTGATTGATGTAGCAGAGAGGCAGAGTGCTGGGATGTTATAGAAGGGTTGGCAGTGCAATATGGGGGGGATCTGTGATAGGCGGTAGGTCTGTGATGGAGGGGTCTGTTATGGGGGGCTATGTGAGGAGTTGTGATGGGGGGGATCTGATATGGAGGGGGGGATCTGCGATGGGGGGGGGGGGCCTGATATGGGGGCTTTTTGATGAGGGTCTGTGATTGGGAAGGTCTGTTATTCTGAGCTTTGTGATGGAAGTGGAGATTGTGTTGGGGGGGGGGGGGGTGGTGGTGTTATGATGGAGATGATCTGTTATGGGGGCTTTTTGATGGAGAGGAGTTTGTGGTGGAGGTCTGTTATTGGGGTCTTGTGATATAGAGGAGTTTGTGTTGGGGGGACTTTGTGATAGGGGGGCCCAATATGGGGGAGTCTTTGGGGGGGGGATCTGTGATGGAGAAGAATCTCTGATGGAGGGGGGGGTTCTGTGATGAGGGGGGTCTGTGAGATACTAATAAGTTTATGTTGATTAAAATTGTTCTTTATTTTAAATATTGTATTGGTTTATCCTGCTTTTTTGCACTTCTTCAAATTTAAGGTGTGCATAGTTTCATATTATTTTTTTATTTTTAAACTATAGTTCGGCCCCCCAACAGTCTGAGGGACAGCTTAAATAAATAAAATAAAAAAATATTGAGGCATTATGCCAATCTACTGAACATATTTCTGGTTTACATACACTGGGCCAGATTCTTAAAAATGTGCGTATCTGGCGGCGTAGCGTATCGTACCGCATTTACGCTACGCCAATTACTGGAGCAAGTGCCGTATTCTCAAAGCACTTGCTCCGTAATTTTCTGCGGCGTAGCGTAAATGCGGCGTCGTAAGGCCGCGTAATTCAAATAGTGAAGGAGGGGGCGTGCTGTATTTAAATGAAGCGCGCCCCCGTGCCGAACGAACTGCGCATGCGCAGGCCTTAAACGTAGGCCACTGCGCATGCTTCGTAATACGACGCAAATACATAGGTTGCGACGTGAACGTAATTAACGCACATTCCTATTCACGACGTGTTACGTAAACAACCGAAAAAGCCGACGCTAACCCGACTGCCATACTTAACATGGCATACGGCGGACTGAAGTAAGGTTACCCCTCATATAGCAGGGGTAACCTTGCGCGTACACAACCTATGTAAACTACGTCGCCGCGTCGCAAAAACGTTCGAGAATCGGCGTATCGGCTCATTTGCATATTCGGCGTGAAATCGACGTAAACGCCACCTAGCGGCCGTCGTAGTATTGCATTTAGGATCCGATAGTGTAAATGACTTGCTCAAGTCGGATCCAAGCTTAAAACCGGCGTATCATGTTTTCAGAATAGAAAACAATGATACGCCGGAGGGAAATTCGAATTACGCCGGTGTATGTGTACATACACTGGCGTAATTCCTTTGAGAATCTGGCCCACTGTATCAAGCTCAACAGAAATATTTTACCTAAATGGTGATCTTTTTAAGGTTAAATTGCACATTTTGTGATGACAAAGGGGTTGATTTACTAAAGGTAAATAGACTTGTAGGCAAATAATCCCCATTGCTTAGTGGTGAATCTGCTGACTTCTATCATCCATTAATCTGTAGGCAAACTTTCCATGCCTGTGGTATCCTTTTTGTAAAGTTCATTTTCACCGCGTTCACTAAGCTAAGGAAAATTCCCTGGCAAAGTGATCAGCCTATTCCTCTGTAGTAAATCCACCCTCAAGTATTTTTTTCCTAGCTTTGCGTGACACTTTTGAAAAAAGACTGTAAATAAAATCTTGACGCATGCTCTATGTCTGCTTCCTTCTAGAGTGCCCACAGAGCCCCAAAACCTGAGGTCTTGTATGCAAATGTCAACCCCAGCTAGGAAATTGGTTTATGTTCTTTTTTTGTTTTTTAAATGCCATATTGTTTGTTTTCTCTAGTAATTGAGGCAATCAGAGCTGCCCACAAGGAAGAGCTGCAAAGAGAAGTGGAGAAGGCTCGTACATTCCAACATGGAGGATCTACTGGAAATGAAATTATTCGGCGGCAACACCAGTATGTATATATTTCCAGCCTTATATTTTACGTGGCAGGTAGGGCTTGTTTGTTTTAAAGTGGATCTACTGTAAGCCCTACCTGGATGACGTTGAAATCACTTTGTCACAATTAGTCACTTTTTGTGTGTGTTTTCTTCTTTGATTTCTGGATTGGCATCCTAATGGTGGACTGTGTCTGTGCAGGTGACACGTATGAGCGCAATTGTGACAATGTTAAGCTATATTATAAGTTCCTGAACAACGAAGGCCTTTCATGGCATATTTACAAGCTGTTTATTTTCTGGAAAGCTGAATTTTTTTAAATGATTTAGATATAACTTTTGAAATTACATGAACATGTTAAAGCTTGCATGAGAATTTGGTGATGGGATTAAAGCATTTAAAGCGGAGATCCACCCAGGAAAACAACATTTTCCCATGTTGCTAAAAAAAAAAAAAAAACTGAAAAAAAAAAAATACTCACCCGAAATACCTGTTGCTATGCGGAAAGTCCGTAATCTGCCTCTTCCACTCCGCGGTGCCTTTTCTTCTTGTCCTTCTGCTTGTGAATGGGGCGCGCTGCTTTCTGGGAACTGTGTGTGTTCTCAGAGAGCAGCGCGCCCATTCACAAGCCAGCGTGAGACTCACGCAGGTGCAGTAGGAAATGGGCAGTGAAGCCGTACGGCTTCACTGCCTGTTTCCCATAGTGTGAATGGCGGCGCGGGACCCGGAGCGATCGTGGGACCGGCATCGGGGGGCCCATCAGCGCGGGCAAGTAGGACAAGGTAAGTGTCCTTATTTAAAGTCAGCAGCTACACTGTTAGTAGCTGCTGACTTTAAAAAAAAAAAAATCGCGGCTGGAGCTCCGCTTTAAGTATATCTAAATCCAAAACCTAAAATTCAAGTTAAGTTGCCGCTAGGGGAGTTAAAAGTGCCCCGCTAGCACCCGAAAAGAGCAGCAAAAACTACGCTAAAACTAGCACTGCTTTACCGCCGATGCCCGGGCACTGGTAGTGTGAAAGGGCTCTTAAAGTGTAGTTCTAGAAGCTGGATATTATAAGTGAGAGAGGGTTTTTCAGGGTTAGTGTTGAAAGACTCCAGGGCCACTTGAGCCCTACCTGCATTGGGTTGTGCTTGTCAATTTTGCCAAGCAGGGTGCCAATAATATTAAATGTAGCAAAATACATGTATAAGAGAGAGCGCATTATTTAACCACTTGCTTACTGGGCACATATACCCCCCTCCTGCCCAGGTGAAATTTCAGATTCCGGCACTGCGTCGCTTTAACTGACAATTGCGTGCGACGTGGCTCCCAAACAAAATTGACGTCCTTTTTTTTTCCCCCATAAATAGAGCTTTCTTTTGGTGGTATTTGATCGCCTGTGTGGTTTTTATTTTTTGCTCTATAAACAAAAAAGAGCGACAATTTTGAAAAAAAAAATACAATATTTTTTACTTGTTGCTATAATAAATATCCCAATTTAAAAAAAAAAAAAACTTTTTTTTTTTTCCTCAGTTTAGGCCGATACGTATTCTACATATTTTTGGTAAAAAAAAAAAAAAAAACGCAATAAGCGACTGGTTTGCGCAAAAGTTATAGCGCCTACAAAATAGGGGACAGAATTATTATTATTTTTACTAGAAATGGCGGCGATCTGCGATTTTTATTGGGATTGCGACGTTATGGCGAACACATCGGACACTTTTGACACATTTAAATATGCACCAATGTGACTGGCATTGAAGGGGTTAACACTAGGGGGTGAGGAAGGGGTTAAATGTATTTCCTGCATAGTGTTCTAACTGTGTGTGGAGGGGGGTGACTGGGGGAGGTGACCGATCTGTGTCCCTATGCACAAGGGACACAGATCGGTCTCCTCTCCAGAGACAGGACGCTGTCTCTGTGTAAAACGGCAATGAGAGATGATCTCATATGTTTACATATGAGATCATCTCTCATTCGCCGCACAGATCGCATCGCAAACGGGCACTCTGATTGGCCGTTCGCGGCGATCTGTGATTGGCTGTGTCCAAGGGACACGGCCAACACAGAGTTTCCCCGCTTCGCGCTCCGGAGCGCGTGCGGGGAAGTGCTAGTGACAGGCCGTCAATTGACGGTCTGTTGGATATTCAGATCCGCGCTGAAGCTGTCATTCAGCTATAGCGCGGATCTCAAGAGGTTAAGGGCTGGGTTCACACCAGAACACAGTGCGGGAAAGACACATTCTGTGCAGATTTCCCACATCTTTCAGAAAGCACTGGGTGTGTGATCTGCTGCGGGTAGCAATATATTCTCAAAAATTCAGATTGAATTGGATGGACTGGTCTCTTTATTTAACCTTCCCAACTATGATACCCCATACTTGGGTTGCAAACAATGCGTTTTCCTGCACTAGATTACATGTTGATTCAGGTTTTGAAGAGTAGTGCATACACTACCTTTTGTGCCATCCAGTACAATTTCAGCACATTCAAACTAAGGAGATGAAAATCGCACTGCGCTAAATTTCACAGGAATGTGGACCACATTTATGTGCAATTCAGGTGGGAACCAGCCCTAAAATAAAATCTTTACATAGCAATGAGCTGCAATATGTTGCAAAAGGCATGTATGTTGCAGTCTTTTGCATTTACCTACATATTGCCATTAAGGTCTGTTAAATGAAATCTTTTCTGCATATTTAAATGTGTCAGTGGAGACTGTTACAAGAATTTGTTAATTTCTTTGTATACCCAGCTTCAACCTAGCCATATGTGGGTTTCTCTTGTTCTGCCTGTGGGCTAACGTTTTATACAGACCTGATTGTACCATCCATAGTTCTCTATTGTGCGGCGCATGTCAGCAGACGTTCACACGACGGCGTCCAAACCTGTCCAATTACAGCGGATCGCATGACAGTCGGATGGAAATGGGACAGGCGGTCTGCTTCAATCTGACGGCCCCATAGAGAACAGTAGGGCTCTCTACATAGTGACCGGCCTGCTCAGTGGAGTGACCCCCTGCTGGGTAGGCAGATGCGGACTACGGAGAACACTTGTGTAAAACCAACCTATAGCTAAAACGTGTGAATGGAGGAATCTCACCTGCCAGCTATTGTATTCTCACAGCTGCAGGTGTCTGCTGTCAAAATAAAATAGCCAGCAGGTGAGACACCTAAAGAAAAGGCGAGTGCATCTAAATGGATACAGTCACTGTTCACCTGGAAATTTTCCACCCAGCTTTTTGAAAAAAATATATTATTCCCTGAGCCAACAAGACCACACACGGCATCTATGGCAGAATCCTTAAAGCAGCAATATGGACTTCTTGGTTGATTCACTAAAACTGAAAAGTGAAAAACTGACGCAGCTCTGCATGGTAGCTAATCGTCTAACTTCAGCTTGTTTAAGCGTTGGAAAAAGAAAAAACAACCTGGAAGATTTAGCACACTCCAGTTCACGCACATCAATCCCCTTGTGTATTTTGCCTGTAGGGAGAACACATGTGAATTCACACAGCCTTGTCTGACAAATAGCTTTTAATTTAATTGCTCTGCATTTTATTTTTAGACATACATGGTATAATAAAAGCTGTTAAAATTAACATTGTGAGATAAAGCAATACATTTTTAATTTTTAAATATAAATTTAGTATGAATGCATGTATTCTGTGCATGGAGGTAAAAAGCATTCTGTGTTCAGCTCCCTACCCAGCCTCCCTAATACTTACCAGAGCCCGATCACAATCCAGCAATGTGCAAGAGAGCAACTGCTCTCCCTATTCTCTCCCTCCTCATTGGCTCCCGCTGCAGTCATTCACAGCCAGTGAGAAGGGTGTGGGGAAGGGGCTGAGCCCTGTTCTGTGTGTCATTGGACACATAGAGCGGGGCTCGGGGGAGAGCTCCGAAAAGAGGAGTATGGCGCTGCTCTGTGCAAAACCATTACACAGAACAGGCAAGTACACCATGTAATTTATATTTACCATTTCACACTGTCCTTTTACCTTGCACTGTCCTGTTCATAGCTGACTGCATAACAGGGGTCTTCTAGTGACCTTGCTTCACTTGTCAAAGCTCCCTTGTCAACAAAACAGCCAGTTTACTGATGGCCCTTCTGCTATCCAAAAGAGGACAATTCTAGTCTAACAGTGTACAATGCATTAGATACAGCTTTTAGTGTATTTTAACTCAAACTTTTAAAATACTTTTAAACGAATTGTATTATTCTGAGAATTATGGTAAAGGCAAATTAAATGGTACATATATCGCCTTCATTCTCCCATGACTTTTCTTTTTTTCCTCGGTCCTTTACCACTTCAACCCCAGAAGGATTTGCCCCCTTAATGATCAGGCCATGTTTTACCATATGGCACCAGGGGTGCCCAACCTTTTGAAGAGTGAGGGCCACTTAAGCGACTTGGTAACCAACTGCGGGCCACACTAAGCGGAGCGGGTGGATGGCATGTCTGTGTCTGCTTTGCATATGCAGAGCAGACACGGCCCACTATAATCCGGATCGGATTGGAGGTAGGGCACAATTCGGTTATGTCTGCCACTACTTAGGAGGTGAATGGAGGGTCCAATTGGTCGGACTGACTGTGTGAAAGGGGACCAAGGCTGCTTTCACACTAATGCTCTGCAGTTTACCCGCACCGCGGGTGCAACGCAGTGTACCTTTTGGCTTTCCTGCACTTTCCAATAGACTTCTATTATATTCTGCAGGTTTGGTGCACTTTCAGAAAGCTCAACAAACTCGCAGGTAATAACAGAAGTCTATGGCTCAGTGCAGGTAACCCTCAGGTAAACTGCTCTGTACGTGAGGATCAGTTTGAAACCAGCCCAGTAACCACTACAGAACAGATATGCCCACATATACACTGTGATTTTAGAAATTGGTCTTTAAAAACAGTATTCTATTCCATACCAGAGCAGGAGGTCGCGGGCACCACTGTTGTACACAAACACACACAAATAGAGCTTTCTTTGGTGGCATTTGATCACCTCTGCGATTTTTTTTTTTTTTTTTTTTTTTTTGCGCTATAAACAAAAAAGATCGATTTTTTTTTTTTTTTATTTTTTTTTTTTTGCTATAATAATATCCCCCCCCCCCCCAAAAAAAAAAAATATTCATCAGTCTAGGCCAATATGTATTCTTCTACATATTTTTGGTAAAAAAATATCACAATAAGCGTATATTGATTTGGTCTGTGAAAAAGTTATAGCATCTACAAAATAAGGGATATATTTATAGCATTTTTTTTTTTACTAGTAATGGCAGTGATCAGCAATTTTTAGCAGGATTGTGGTGGACAGATCAGACACACCTTTTTGGGACCAGTGACATGTAAGCCGCGATCTGTGGTAAAAATGGCCCCTGATTACTGTATAAATGACACTGGCAGGGAAGGGGTTTACACTAGGGGCGATCAAGGGGTTAAATATTCCCTATGGAGGCATTTCTAGCTGTGGGGGGAGTGGACTGACTGGGAGTAGAGAGAGATCGCTGTTACTGATCACTAGGAACAGAAGATCTGTTTCTCCTCCCCTGTCAAAACCGGAATCTCTCTGTTTTCCTCGTCGCCGTCTTCCCTCTTCTTTTTTTTTCTTCTGATGTTGAGTCAACGCTCCCTCCTGCTGTAATGCCGGCTATGCGGTGCGCATTGATTTATATAGGCCTCTTATGACGTCAGCCCCAGCATGCTCTTGGTGGTGACGACATAAGGGGGTGGGGTAATTATGTTGTCATCACGCCGAGCATGCTGAAATCATGCGGCCTGGTACGGCTCAGGAGGGGGGGGCGCTCGCTTGTCCCCACCCCCTTTCCTGACCGGCTGGGCTGGTGCTTGGATAATGGTCTGGTATGGAATTTGGGGGGGTCACTACGCTGTTTTTTTTTCGACGTGGGGTTTCCCCTTAAAATCCATACTAGACCGAAGGGCCCGGAATGCCCATGACTTTTATTTATTTTATTTTTTTTCAAAAAAATGGCGTAGAGTTCCCCTTCATGCACAAGTCGCATGCCAAAGTCGGATCTGTTAATACGAAATCCGACTTTGATCCAACTTTAGAAAAAAAGTAATGCAGGAACTACTTTAAAGTCGGAACGACTTAGTCGTGCCAGCATGAATGGTAGTCGATGAAAATCATAAAGAATGACTTGTCATACGATTTTGCTGTCCAAAATCGTGCTACAAGTCGTATAAGTGTGAAAGGGGACTTATTCTGATTTTATTTTATTTTTTTAGAGTTAAGCTGGCCATACATTATACAGTTTTCTGGTACAATTTTCCTTTGGATTTACCAAAACCATATAACATGAGGTCAAACCTAAACACTTTCAATTTGTATGCAATGAGGCAGGTCCTTGCACTACATAGTTTAGGGTAAATCTAAAGGAAATTGAATAAGAAGATTGTATAATTTATGGTCAGCTGAAAAACTCCTCTCAAAACCCATTAGTTCTGTGTTTTTTTTTTTTTTTTTTTCAGTCAGAAAATGCTTCTGCCTAAAACCACTGATAACAGCCTATGCGTGCATGAGCACATAGGTTAACCTGCTGGGGAGTTGATTGGATGCAGAAAAAACTGCCTGAAGCCAAAAACAGCCGCTGTAGAAACCTCCAGTGTGCATGAGGCTTATTATTGAAGGCTTGACAGTGTGTTTAGAATGGAGGGGAGGAGGGGGGGGTGGAGAGAGAGCTCTGCCGTGTGAACTTCAGGGAGCCAGCAACAGTCACCAAGAGGATTGTCGGCATGACACTCCAGGAAAGCCTCTAACCCCTCCCACTAGTAAAAAAAAAAATATATATTTTTTTTTTAACAGAAAGGCCTCATGCACACTGGACGTTGTAAAAACAGCCAGTAGCGTTAACTGTAGAAAGCTGTAGCATTAGTTTATACTCCCACACAACCTTATGTTTAAAAAAATGCTGATAAACGCAGAATAGCCAAGTTTTTAAGCTATTTTCGTCTAGGAGTTTAGGAGCAGTTGGGCATTTTTTTTTTCAGCTGCCCCTGAACTCTTCTCTGTTATCTTATCGATACATGTACACAGGGTCATTTTACAGTTGTTTCTAGTCAGCTGCGTTTAGAAGCTTTTATTGGAACGCAAAAAAATGCATTCAGGATGGATTTTCAGAGGCATTTGAAACGGCAAATGCCTGTAACAGCTTGTAAATGCAGTAACCCGCATTTAGCTGCGTTTTTGTTTACAGTTGTTTTTTAATTTTTGTCTATATGGGAAAAAACGCTGCTAAACACTGCTTGTAAATGTGGCAAAACATATATATTTTTTTTTTTTAATGCTGATTTACTATCTGTTAAGTTAAATCATTCAGGAGAGGTTGTAAAAATGTCCCGTGTACATAAAGCCTAGGAGAAATTTTACAGCTGAAAAACTCCTCTAGTTCTGCCAAAAACTGCTGATAACAGACTGTGTGTGCATGGACACATCCGATAAAATGCTGGGGAGTTTTTTGGCTGCAGAAAGAAATGTCTGAAGTCAAAAACGGCATCTGTGAAAACATCCAGTGATCATGAGGCCAAAGGGTGTGCTTCTCAGAGGGCAGGAAAGATCTGTAGGCACTAGCAGCAATATATCTTTTATGCTTCTCTTTTAAAAGAAATGGAGACTTGCAGCAAAGTAAGGACTTGTTCACATCAGAACGCAGTTTCACAATGAATGCGTTTTTTATTCCTTACGGTGCATTGTGCTAAACAGTTGGGTGTGTGCGTGTCTAAACAAGCTTGTTACATTAGTGTGTTCTGGTCAGAGCAGTCAATCGCTGGTGCCTGTTGGGCTGTGCAGTCATTTTTAGCCACACTGAGAAAATGCCATAACAGAAAAGTGGCAGTGATGTATGGTATAGAGTATTTATATACAGTAACGAAATCCTTTTTCTGTGACTACAGTTGAGCTTTAGCCACTTGCCGCCCGCCATATAACAATATGACATCTGCAAAGTGGTTCTGTTATCCTGACTGGACGTCATACGACGTGATCAGGATAACAAGCCGGCACGCCGCACCTCTGATAGTGGTATGAAGCCTCTGACGAAGGCTTCTTAGCATGTGATCAGCTGTGACCAATCGCAGTTGATGGTAAGGAAGTGACGGTAAAAGGCTGTTATCACTGACCGGGAGAGCCGATTGGCAGCTCTGCCTGCCAGAAGGGGGTGTCTGCTGATGTCTGCACTTTAATTATCAGTGCAGCCCCCATCAGTGGTGCCCATCAGCTGCCAGCATGTGCCCTATAAATAACGCCTGTAAGTGCCAATCGGTACCCATAAATGTGCCCCATAAATAACACATGTCAGTGCCCTTCAGATGCCGCTCAGTAGCTCCTAATCAGTGCTGCTTATCCAATGCCATCTATTCATGCCCATCAGTACCCATCAGTTTTTTTTGTTTTTTGTTTTTTTTAAATGTCAGTCTTTTTTTAGTTTGTTTAGCAAAAAATAAACCCCTGTGGTGGTCAAATACCAGAAAAAGAAAGCTCTATTTGTGGGAAGAAATTACACAAATTTTGTTTGGGTACAGTGTTGCATGATCGCGCAATTGTCATTCAAAGTGCGACAGCACTTAGTCCTGGGCAGGAAGGGGAGAAAGTGTCTGGTATTGAAGTGGTTAAGGACAGATCATTTGTTTATTATTCTGCTTTATTTTGCAGTTAAAGTGGAGTTCCACCCATTTTTTTATGTTTGTCTGTGCTGCAAGCCCTAATCTCATAGTGTTCAGAATGGACAGTTTTTATTTTGTTGCTTGTGAATACCTTTATTTTGTAGTCCTTCATTACTTCCTCCTCCTTATTAGCCTAGGCTATTAAGTCACAAGGCTATTTGCAAGGGTTTCTGGGATAGGCATCATGTTTCCCAGTAGTCCTTGCAAACCTGACTGAAACTGAAACCTATTACCTTGCTTGTGCAGCACTGAGCATGTGCGAGATATGCAAAGCTGAAATCCAGGAAGTCATACAGTCTGGCTTCATGATGCCCACACTTAAGATGGCCACGGTCTATTTCTAGATTATAAACTAAATGCTAACAAAACGGACCTTAGTTTACAGACTAACTTTACTAGAATACATTAAGCTTGTGTATTACAGGGGTATTTATATTTAAAAAGTGAAATTGTGGGTGGAACTCCCCTTTAAATGTTTTTTTGTGTTGCACCTTCTGTTACTAGATCTGATATGGAAGCTCTAAGACGGGAACTGCAGACCCTGTCTGAACGTTACTCACAGAAGTGTCTGGAGATTGGCGCACTGAATCAAGCCGCTGCAGAGCGGGAGAGAGAACTACAGAGGTGTCAGCAGGAAGCACAGGAATTGCTGAGGCAGAATCAGGCAAGTGGAACAAAGCGATACTATTCATTTTTCGGTGATGTTGGTAATGAAAATGACTACATGCATCTTGTATTGTACAGTATTTACATTTAACACCTGATAACACAGATTGGCTGCTAACACATTTGTTAAACAGAATGTGTGTTGTCCTCAATTGCACTTTGTTTTTTTAAGTCTGATTTTCCACTACACCATCTCACTAATGCGCTTTCTCCACCTATCTGGTTATTCATTACAAATTCTGTTGCTTTGACATGCCTGAAAAGGGTTTACATATTTATAGAACTGCTGGTGGTTGAAAGACAGATGAAATCACTGGAAGATTAAGATAAGTGTTTCTCAGGCAGACGGGTAACTTAGGGAAGAGTAATGTCATGTCACAAGTAATCTGTGATAGCAGAGAATTTTAAAAGTACAACAAAAATCTTTAAAAAAAAAAAAAATTGTGTCACTTTTATTCCTATACGTCCCTTGTAATAGAAAAAAGTATGACAGGACCTATTAAATATGAGATCTGGAGTCAAAAAGACCTCAGATCTCGTATTTGCACAAAAATGCAATATTAAAAAAAAAATGAAATGTCATTTGGAAAATAAAAAAAATTGCTGTTGATTGATGTTTTTGACATTGCTTCTGCCCTGCAATGTATGGAGGCAGGTGGGGGCCATCTTCCCCTCACTCATCTCCATACCTAACGGGACTGCCTCCACCGCTGCCGGTAAGCAGCGGAGAGCACCAGAGAGAGAGGGGGCCCTCTCCCGTCTCCGATAAAAGTGATCTTGCAGTGAATCTGCCGCAGAGACCATTTTTATCCGAAAGCGGACCGCCCACTGAAGAAAAGGATACTGGGGTTATGGCAGCTAGCTGCTGTCATAACGATATTCCTCTTCAAAGAGATGCCGTATGGTCCGTAAGTGGTTAATGCTTCTTCTTCCTTTTAATTTCAGAAAATGAATAGTCACTGTCATTACAATTTGCACAAATATTTTAAGTTGTTTCCCTGCAGAGGTTATGTCAAAGCTGATTTGCAGAATTGTCCCAAAAATAACATATTGCAGCGACTGTGCTACAGCATAAACACATCCTACAATGAATATTAATAATACCCTATGAAAGTCAGAGAGATGTTATGCATAGCTGCAGATCCCAGACTGATTGGTGGAGATATTTACTTGCAACCAATTCTCAAATTAGTTGTATTTACATTTTACAGAACATGGGTGCTATAATGCCACATACACAATTTCCGGGAAGAAAAGTTTGATGTGAGCTTTTGGTCGGATTTTCCGACCGTGTGTCGTACTTTTTCTGTCAAATTGGTACTCAAATTTTCCGACGGGGAAAGTTCTTCTTAGAATTTCCGATCGTCTGTATGCAATTCAGACACGCAAAAAAACATGCATGCTCGGAATCATTGAACTTCATTTTTCTCGGGAAGGTTGTAGTGTTGTAAGTCACCACGTTCTTGACAGTCATGGTTTTCTTGTTTGGAATTTCCAATCGTCTGTACGCGGCATTACACGTCATGTTCTATCCAATGAAGGTAAAAACAACAAATTAATTCAATATTCAGAGAAATCATGCACCTATATAAAAACCATAAACGTGTCATGTAAGAGTTCATATATAGTGAATAGTCCAATAGGGTGCCTAGGGTGTGTTCCTCTGCAATAGGTTCAAACTGTTGTCTGGTTGTCACCACTTAGTGGTATCCCATCACCGTTTAAAAAATGGACACTCACCAGATGTCTTGGTAACCGGGGCCTGTGGTTCATTGATCAGGATAACCAATCCTATAGTGATGTTCCGCCTGCTACCAGGTGTATTGGATGTGGAGGTAATGTCGCCTTCTCCTATGGTTGCTCACAGGAAAAGAAAGGTGCTCCACATAGTGTATTATGTTTATAAATCATATTTATTGTATAAAAACAGGTAAGTATTGCCTTAGTGGGATACCACTAAGTGGTGACAACCAGACAACCTATTGCAGAGGAACACATCCTAGGCACCCTATTGGACTATTCACTATATATGAACTCTTACATGACACGTTTATGGTTTTTAAATAGGTGCATGATTTCTCTGAATATTGAATTATTGAATTAATTTGTTGTTTATTTAGAGGTATAATATTTGATGACACATATAAGAGTATCACTTAAAGGTTTTTTTCACGTATATATTATTAATATATTGTAAAAGTAAGGAAGTGTATTCTCATCAAGGGAAACACTTCACTATATAATGATAGGAGGTGAATAGCAGAGTATAAGCAACACAGGGGAGCACAATTTCACTATATTTCTTATACACTATTGGGACTGGACACCTTTTAGGTAAACAGACCCGTCTTCTCTTAATTGCAGCACACCCATTAATTTTTTCATTTTTATTCCACTTGCGCCAACCACATTCACACAAGGTAAAAACAAGGCTAAGCATACAATGGAGTAATTTTGCAGGTTCTTTATACCTACAGTTTGTCACTTCGGTGTCTGTATTCACTGCTTACTAGAGTGAGAGTTTTGTTTGTTTTTCAACAAGTCCTAACTGTATGAGGCTTGCTTTTTTTTTTTCCAGGAATTGAACAATCGTTTTTCAGAAGAGATTGCAAAATTGCGAACATTCATGTCTGGTAATGGCCCAAACGATGGACGGCTACAAGTGGGCGAGAAAAACAGTACTGAGCTTGAGGTATTTAATGTAACCAATCCAATACATCACCAACATTTTTTTAACAGTGCATGTGAAAATCAAAAATTCTCCAGTAGATGATAGTTTAAAATACTTTAGCCTCAAATGACTATATAAAATTGAGATGCACCGATATTGGTATTGACGCCATTACTAGCCATTTTCGCGAGTATTGGTACTTGTGAAAATGCTCCGATACTGGAAGTGACGTCGCTTGGGAGCAGACCGCCTCCTCCTCCCCTTCAGGCAGTGCAATCCCTACCTCCTTCCAGTGGCATCGCTACTTCTAACAGCCCGCAAGCCTTGTCTCCTTGCTGCACACCTCCCCCCTTCAGCTCTGATTCCCGGCCACACAGCACTGGATTCGGGCTCTCCCTGACTGGATGCTGAGGCAGAGAATGTGGGGCTCTGTGTGTAGACACTGTATGGGCGGTATCCTGTTGTACTAAGCAGCGGGGCTCTCTCCCTGTACCATGCCTGCAGTCTCTGGCTGTCTCCTCCACCACCCTGCCTGCAGTCTCTGGCTGTCTCCTCCACCACCATGCCTGCAGTCTCTGGCTGTCTCCTCCACCACCATGCCTGCAGTCTCTGGCTGTCTCCTCCACCACCATGCCTGCAGTCTCTGGCTGTCTCCTCCACCACCATGCCTGCAGTCTCTGGCTGTCTCCTCCACCACCATGCCTGCAGTCTCTGGCTGTCTCCTCCACCACCATGCCTGCAGTCTCTGGCTGTCTCCTCCACCACCATGCCTGCAGTCTCTGGCTGTCTCCTCCACCACCATGCCTGCAGTCTCTGGCTGTCTCCTCCACCACCATGCCTGCAGTCTCTGGCTGTCTCCTCCACCACCATGCCTGCAGTCTCTGGCTGTCTCCTCCACCACCATGCCTGCAGTCTCTGGCTGTCTCCTCCACCACCATGCCTGCAGTCTCTGGCTGTCTCCTCCACCACCATGCCTGCAGTCTCTGGCTGTCTCCTCCACCACCATGCCTGCAGTCTCTGGCTGTCTCCTCCACCACCATGCCTGCAGTCTCTGGCTGTCTCCTCCACCACCATGCCTGCAGTCTCTGGCTGTCTCCTCCACCACCATGCCTGCAGTCTCTGGCTGTCTCCTCCACCACCATGCCTGCAGTCTCTGGCTGTTTCCTCCACCACCATGCCTGCAGTCTCTGGCTGTTTCCTCCACCACCATGCCTGCAGTCTCTGGCTGTTTCCTCCACCACCATGCCTGCAGTCTCTGGCTGTCTCCTCCACCACCCATCTACCAGCTGTCACCTCTGCCCCCATGTCTCCCAATAACCCTCCTTTACCCATCCTCTGTGCCCCCCCCCATCCCCCCAGCGATCACAGGCTTTTCAATCCCCACAATCCCTATTTTACCCCACCCTCAACTACCTTTGCCTCACTCACCCCTCCCACCCTGTCGTCACCCACTCCCGAACAACAACCTCCGCCACCTACCAAACCACCCCTCTTCCTAAGCAATAGGTATCAGTAATTGGTATCGGCGAGTACCTGCAAAAAAGTTTCGGTACTCGTACTCTGTGTTAAAAAAAAAAATTGTATTGGTGCATCCCTAATATAAAACTCAAAAAATATCACATTAACTGCAATATTAATTTTCTCCTCCAAACCCAGTTAAAGTGATTGTAAACATATATTTTTTTAATTATAACCATGTTATACTTGCCTGCTCTGTGCAATGGTTTTGCACAGAGTAGCCCCTAATCCTCTTCTGGGGTCCTCCGACAATGCTCCTCCCTTCTGCCAAACGCCCCCCATAGAAAGCGCTATGCTGTGGTCTGTGTGTCCTTCAGCATGAATGGCTACACAACACATTATTATGTGTTCATGGACCCAAAATGTATTAAACCCGTACAAAAGAAAATAGATTGTGCAGAAAATCCTAAAAAGGATTGGCCTTTAAACAGCCTTTTCTGATCACAAGCAGGCAATATACAGTGGGAAAAATAATTGCTTGATACTCTGCAGATTTTGTAAGTTTGCCCATTTACAAAGAAACAAAGGGTCTATTATTTTTTTTCATAGGTGTTTTTTAAATGATATAGAGACAGAATATCAACCAAAAATCCTGAAAAAACACACGACACAAAGGTTTTAAACCGAGTTGCAGTTCAGTGAGTAAAATACGTATTTGATCCCCTATCAACCAACAAGAATTCTGGCTCCTACACACTGGCTACAGTATGTGCTCATGTGGTACACCGATTAGTCCTGTCAATTTAAGAAGGTGCTCACCATCATGGACAAGACCAAAGAGCTGTCAAGGGACATCAGGGACAAGATTGTAGACCTGCACAAGGCTGAAATGAGCTACAAAGCCATCAGCATGAAGCATGGTGAGAAGGAGACTGTTGAAAAAATTCAAAATAACCATCAATCAACTTCGGTCTGGAGCGCCATGCAATATTTCGCCTCCTAGGGTAAGGATGGTCATGAGAAAAGTGAGAGATCAGCCCAGAACTAGATGGGAGGAGCTTGTGAATGATCTCGAGGCAGTTGGGACCACAGTCACCAAACAAACTATTGGTAACACAATACGCTGACATGGATTGAAATCATACAGCGCCCACAAGGTTCCCCTTTTCAAGAAGAAGAATGTACAGGCCTGTCTGAAGTTTGCCAATGAACATCTAACTGATTCAGAAAAGGATTGGGAGACCGTGCTGTAGTCAGGTGAGACCAAAATTGAGCTCTTTGGCATTAACTCAACTTGCCATGTTTGGAGGCAGATGGTGACTATTACCCTAGAAACAGCATCCCTACAGTCAAGCACAGAGGTGGAAACATCATACTGTGGGGCTGTTTTTCTGATACAGATACAGTCGACTTTACCACATTGATGGGCCAATGGACGAGACCATGTATTATAAAATCGTATGAGAACCTTCTTCCCTCAGCCAGAACACCTACAATAGGTCTTCCAACATAATGACCCAAAACGTACCACCAAGACAACAAAGGAGTTATTCAAGAAGAAGCACATTAAGGTCATGCAGTGGCCTAGTTAGTCTCCAGACCTTAAAGTGGATGTAAACCTTATTCCTAAAATTTGACCCAGGTACATATATCTGCAATGTATTCTTAGCTCTCTAAAGTCCCGTGTCTTTCTGCTGCTCCATTCTCTTGTTATCAGCATGATAACTTCTGACACTTTCTTCAACAACTGAGATAAAACTAGCCTGATTTTTGCTCTGCCTCTGTGGGGGGGGGGGGGGGGGGGGGGGTGTTGGTCTTTCCTCCAATCGGCTGTCGCACAGTGTACGCCAAGACTACACTACTCCCAGTGCTGAGCCGGAGAACATTTCTAACATGATGTGCACTTTCTAAAAAATATAGCAAGTTGAAGACAACAGATATACATGTAAAACTTATGTAGGGAGATTTTTTTCACCTGTGTATCATCTGAGGCTGTTCACTTCACTGGGTATATGTGAGGGTTTACATCCACTTTGATCCTATAGAAAATGTATGGAGGGAGCGGAAACTTTGAGTTGCCAAGAAACCTTAAGGTTTTAGAGAAGATCTGTAAAGAGTGGACCAAAATCCCTCCTGAGATGTGTGCAAAGCTGGTAACCAACTACAAGAAATGTCTGCGCTTTTCAAAAAGGGTTTCACTACCAAGTACCAAGTCATGTTTTGCTTTTGGAATCCAATACTTATTTTACTCACTGAGTTGCAACTTCATTTATAACATTTGTATCTGCGTTTTTTCTGGATTTTTGGTTGATATTCTGTCTATCATTTGAAATACATCTCTGATAAAAATGATAGACACTTAATTTCTATGCAAGTGGGCAAATTTAAAAAATCTACAGGGGATTAAATAATAATTTTCCCCGCTGTATATTCCAGACACTGTGCATCTTGGGAGATCTATGCAATCAGGCTTTCTTCTAACTAGCTTCACAGAAAACATGCTTTTATAAAACTTCATCCCCTTGCTATATCTAATAATTTTTTTGGTGTTTGGACTCCTGAAATGCTTGCACAAAACGTAAAGAAAAAAAAAAATTTTTGGCGCTATGACTGTACCATGAGGGTGCTTCATTATTTTTTTGCTAGTGCCTTTTTTCATACGGTCATACTTGTAAGGAAAGGATGTTTTCAGGTTACTGAAATCAGGAGATTAGGATTGGCAGCTGTACAAAGAACAACTATGAGAATATACTGTAGGTACAGTATAGTGTTTGAGAAAATGCCTCTTATATGTTCAAATCTAAATGCAGCACAACAGGATTTCAAATGTTAAATTAAAGGACACCTAAAAAAATAAATGAATTATAATTACTTTTATTATTATTATTTAATTATTATTATTATTGCAATTGTTTTACTTGGCGGTAATATATTCTGCTCAGGTTTTACTGCGAGTTAAAGAAAATGAGCTACAGTATTTGCGAAAAGAGGTCTCCTGTTTACGCGAGGATCTCCAGAACATGCAGAAGGTAATCTATTCTTTAAAATGTAGTTCACTTTTCTGTTGTAGTTGTGTTTGCATGTGGGCGGGACTTGCGTATGCGTTTGCTTCTGCATGCAAGCACACGGGAACAGGGGCACTTTTAAAAATATATATATATATATATTGTTTTTATTTTATTTTAGTTTGACGTTTTTCCCCAAAAATACATTTTTTGATCACTTTTATTCCTATTACAAGGAATGTAAACATTCCTTGTAATAGGAATATGGCATGACAGGTCCTCTTTACAGTGAGATATGGGGTCAATAAGACCCCACATCTCACCTCCTAGGCTGGGAAGCCTGAAAATAAAATAAAAATGGCTTTGATCGTAGCGGTGAGTGGGTAGAAGCAACGGAGGGCGGCTAATCACGATGTAAACAGGAAGAGTCGTTGATCGGCTTTTCCTCACTTGTGTCTGACAGATGCTAGTAGAGGAGAGCCGATAGCTCTCCTGACTGGGGGGGGGGGGGGGGTTGTACTGATTGTTTATCAGCCCAGGACCACCAGGGATAACCATCCCAGTGGACCATCAGGTATGCCACCCTAGACCACCAGGTATATGCCAATCAATGCCTAGGCAGCTTCCAATCTGTGCCACCATGAGTGCCTAGCAGTGCCCATCGTCTGTGCCACCTTTTCAGTACCACCTTTTTACAAAACTTTATAACAAACTTTTTTTTTTTTTTTTTTATTAAACAAAAAAAAATCGCAGAGGTGATCAAATACACCAAAAGAAAGCTCTATTTGTGGGAACAAAATTATAAAAATTCTGTTTAAGTACAGCATTGCATGACTGCGTAATTGTCATTTAAACAGTGACAGCGCTGAAAGCTGAAAATTGGCTTGGGCAGGAAGGGGGTGTAAGTGCTTGGTATTGAAGTGGTTAAATAAGTTATTAAAACATATAAACTTTTTTTATTCTGAACAAGTTATGCTTTTCATTCCATCTTTTTCTAGGACAAGAGGTATGCATCAGAGAAGTACAAAGACATTTATGTGGAACTCAATAATATCAAATCCCGCTCAGAGCGTGAGATTGACCAGCTAAAGGAACACTTGCGGCTCGCCATGTCAGCACTGCGTGAAGAGGCTGCACTACGGAACAGTGTAGGAGAATAGCGGTGAGAATGGTTTATACTAAAGATCAGCCTGTGGTGTTCTACACATCACATGTAACCTAATATGCTGCCTTTGTGTAACAAAGTAAAATTTCCATTGTAGGGTGTATAGTAAGTAGCATATTCCATATCATGCTCTGTCCTGATACTTTATTCTCATTTAATTCACAGGTTGTTTAGATGCCTTTTTTCCATGGAGATACGAATATCGTGTATATGCAGACACTGTGACGTCACTGCATCTCTGGCTGCGCCACACAACTGCATCATTTTATATGTGAATCACAGGATTTTATACAGTTTATTATTTTTATTATCATACGAAGATCCTCTTTCACGTGTCTTAAGACAGTAGCACAAGGTCATATAGCCCAAAATCTGCGACATCAGTTTTGGGATATTTTAGTATGTTTTACTGTTACGTATGGCAGAATGTAAATGTTTGCTTTTAAAGACCAACTGTATATGTGGACATGTAAGTGATATAAATGCACTGGGAGCAATTGTGGGAAGACATAGTAGAGCACTGGGTGGAGCTGAGCTGTGCAGAAGCGAGTGCACTGAATGTTGGGAATGTAAACCATGTCAGTAATTTAAGAGTGAATACCAATTGTACACTAAGAGGTCATTGATCAAATGACTGGCTAGAGAAAGGCCCGTAATAAACTGCTGGGGAGTGGTGCTATGTTTGATGAAAGCCGTTTCATTCCTCACATGTAAGTACAGAGTATTGTTCAGTTCAAAACTGAATATTTCTAAACAAAGTACCAGTGAGGACTGGTTTGTATGTCAGCAGTGTAAGAGTGATGTATGTTTATGTAGATCTTTTATTCACAAGTGTGAACACAAACACATTTAAAATAAAAAAATGTTACCATTAAATAATTTGTATACCGAAGATGTGAAATATATTGATCTTCTCGCCCTCTTTGGGATCATCTAGTTCAACATTCCTGCAAAGTATTTACCAGTCTGAACCAGGCTCACTTGACCTGTACTCTGGATCTCTGGTGCTCTGCCTGGTCTGGTATCAGATGGCAGATAGCATCGGTATGGTGGAATGTCCAGCTATATACTATTGGGATTTGGCTCCACAAATGAAAGCTACTATATGAATCCTTTCACACTATGGAGACCTGTACATATGTTTTTATTCATGTTTTTCTTTAATTAGACTACTTGTGTTTCAAATGTAGGGATTTATTTATGGAGTGCAAAAACTGCCAATTTAATGCTATTTTACTTTGCACTGTATTACGCCGTTATATTTGTCTTGTTTACAGAAATCAATTCCAGAATAAGTAGTGGAAACATTGGAGGTTATTTACGAAAGGCAAATCACCTTGCACTACAACTGAACTTGGAAGTACAGCCGCTGTAGATCTCAGGAGAAGATCTGAAATGAGGGGAAGCTCTGTTGATTTTATCATCCAGTCATGTGCAAGCTAAAATGCTTTTTTTTATTTTTCTTGCATGTCCCCCTCAGATCTACAGTGACTGCACTTGAAAGTGCCCATTCAGGGCAAAGTGGATTTGCCTTTCGTAAATAACCCCTATTGTGTGCTGTTGGCACCATATAGTTCCCAGTACAAGTGCCTGTCAGTAAATTGGATGGAATATGTCTGCAGTAGGGTTGTCCCGATACGATACCAGTATCGGTATCGGGACTGATACTGAGCATTTTCGGGAGTACTTGTACTCCCGCAAATGCCTCCGATGCCAGATCTGATACTAACCACACCCCTCCCGGCCGCGACCTCAACGCCGCCGCCGTACGCAACGCCGCCGCATACCGTAACGCCGCTGCCTAGTTAATCAGTGTGTGGAACATTACAGCTTTCATTTGAATAGCTGTAGTATTCCCCGCTGCGCCGCTTATAGACACTCCCCCTTGCTCAGGATTGGACGGGTGATCTGTCCAATCCTGAGCAAGGGGGAGTGTCTATGCGCGGTGGAGAACACTACAACTATTTAAATGAAAGCTGTAATATCCCACGCGCTGATTAACTAGGCGGCCGCGGCATCTAGGTATGAGGAGACATGGCTGCATCTGTGGGGGGGCATGGCTGCATCTGTGGGGGGGCATGGCTGCATAAGCAGAAGGTTGCGCATCGTACACCTTTGTAGAAAACAAGGACACTATGGGGGTTATTTACGAAAGACAAATTCCACTTTGCACTACACGTGCAGTCGTTGTAGATCTGAGGGGGACGTGCAAGGAAAATAAACTGCATTTTAGCTTGCACATGATTTGGATGATAAAATCAGCATTTCAGATCTTCCCTTCAGATCTACAGTGACTGCACTTCCATGTGCACTTGTAGTGCAAAGTGGATTTGCCTATAGTAAATGGCCCCCACAATTCTCACTACCGCTTGCTGACATTCCTTGCACACATCCCTCTGTGGTTCTTTGCCCCATATGCTGCCTGAATTCCCAATTACAAATTTGTTGAAAGCCTGCAGGAATCGAGAACTGAATAAATACAAATAGTGTTCAAGACACAATGGGGGTTATTTACAAAAGGCAAATCCACTTTGCACTACAAGTGCAAAGTACACTTGAAATTACACTGAATGTGCACTTGGAAGTGCAGTCGCTGTAAATCTGAGGGGTAGATCTGAAATGTGGGGAAGCTCTGCTGATTTTATCATCCAATCGTGTGCAAGCTAAAATGCTGTTTTTTATTTTCCTTGCATGTCCCTGTCGGATCTACAGTGACTGCACTTTCAAGTTCACTTAGCACTTGTAGTTTGAACTTGTAGTGCAAAGTAGATTTGCTTTTAGTAAATAACCTCCAATATGAGGATGGGTATACACACAATATTTCTAACCAGGTTTAGATTCCAAATCTACAAAACCCACCACAAACCTTTTCTACCGCTATTATAAAGAGATTGAAACTGTTGGTGATAGGCTTTGTTGATCTTTTTTTTTTGTTTTTATATTAAATTGAAAGCTGATTGAAAAGTACCTAAAATTTAGTTGTTTATGATCATCTTTACTACTCATTCTTACTATCTCTCAAAACCATGAGCAATGAGATGGCTCTTCTCCCTGCAGGGACTCGGCATTGGGGATGTATGATGGTAACAATGGGGTAAGGGCTGTAGCTGCAGATGGAATGAAAGTATAATCAGTGCTGCTATTCTTTTAAACCCTGGTCTGGTATACTGCAAGGGTCTCCTTGCTAAACGATATGAGCCCTCACAAGTCCGCTATATAGAGCTGCACAAGTCACAAGACTATGCGACTGCAATTTTATGACTTCTACTGTAATTTGTGAATGGGTCATATAGTGTATCATAGGACATGAGTCCTCACCCCTGTCGCTCATTACAATAAATACATTTTTTTGGGCTTATTGTAATTGATGCAAGAGATAATTCTAACCCATATTGCACCATGTGGCTTATTTACAAATGATAATAGTCACTTGGGGGTTATTTACGAAAAGCAAATCCACTTTGCACTACAAGTGCAAACTACAAGTGCAAAGTGCACTTGAAATTGCACTGAAAGTGCACTTGGAAGTGCAGTCGCTGTAGATCATCCGAGGGGGACAGGCAAGGAGAATAAAAAACAGCATTTTAGCTTGCACATGATTGGATAATAAAATTGGCAGAGCTTCCCCTCATTTCAGATCTACCCCTCAGATTTATAGCGACTGCACTTCCAAGTGCACTCTCAGTGCAATTTCAAGTGTACTTTGCACTTGTAGTTTGCACTTGTAGTGCAAAGTGGATTTGTCTTTTGTAAATAACTCCCATGGTGTACACAAATGGCATATGAATTGAGCTGTTTGTTTATATTGCAAATAACATGCAGATTCTCTGCACCAATTATTTAAACATCATAACAAGCTGAACAGTGATAAATGGACCAATTATGCAGTGCAATGGAAAGCGTGTTATGCACAGCTGAGTGTAGAGTGTATTTAAATAAATTACTATATATGGGTCATTCAGTCTTAAATTATTATAAATACGTGGGCATATTTATAAAAAAATGATTGTCCTCCTTTAAAACAGGCTTCAGTTCCAATTTGAGGACATTTTAAATACAAATCATAGTACATATGCTGCTGGTTTACTGTAACCAGATGAGCTTCAGAGCCTTATTCATGTTTTGGCTATGGGCTTATAAATTTTGCAATCATTTTTATTTACAAATTAGGCTTTCTTTTGGTGGCATTGTCATCCAAGTGTAGTTGAATGTTCTATACAAGCAGTACAAAATGTTATAACCTGTGTTATCTTACAGTAACCTGTATCTTGTCACCAAAACTTTGTGTCAACATTATTAAAAACAAAATTAAAGGCTAAGATTACCTTTTGAAAACAAATGAAATATATGCACATTTTTTTGCAGGTAAAAAAAAAATGTGCATTTATTTTATTTTTTTGTAAGGAGCCTGCAGAGCATTGCACCTATGGTCAGTAGATTGTGGATGCGATGCCAGGACCCTGCAGACTCCCAGGATAGCTATCTGCCTGTACCTCCTGATTACAGGCAGTTACTTGAGAGCAGAAAGATCAAGAACTATGAACGCCCTCACAGTTCATTGTGGACTACGAGCTGCCGCCCGCAATGGCTGATGGTACTCTATTCATGGCGTAGAAAGCCATGCACGGCCACGCTATTTTCAAATTGTGACAGTGCGTGGAGAATCCTCCCCTGCTGTCATAGGGAGGGGGTGATTGGGGGACGAGGGTGCAGATGCTGGAACATGTTACAAAGGTGAACTTTATCCCTTTTTCAATGTTGATTTTTTTTTATTATTTGATTCGTTTTTTTTAATACTTTTGCTACTTTAATCAAGAATATATATAAAAAAAAATCTAATGCGAGTCAAGAAAGAGAGGCATTACAGATGGTTCGGATATTAAGGGTTCAATAAAGGGCAAAGATTTTAGATTTTGTTTATTATTAAAAAAAAAAAAAACTTTCAGATTCTGCTTAAGAAAACATTGTATGTAGTTTGCTCTGAAGAGGTGAAGAATTCAGAATGTCAAGATCTGCTTACATTCTGACAAAGCACTGAGCTCCTTACAATTTGTTAGTTTGCTGCTAAAGAGAACTCTGCTACCACAGATCAGGAGTGCAGCCGTCCAACTGACGGAAGGTCCCTGCAGCTGGGTGCAGGAAATTGTACTCAGCAGGCAAGGAATAGTCAAATGTAATGGGTACTTTTGGGTCCTTAACCATCCAGACAAGCTGCTAGCAGGCTCGGCACTTACTTCAATCTTCCTGAAAGGCTATCGGCCTATGTTATGTAACGGCCAGCAGTTCCATTATGTTTTGTGCTTAACCTTACTAAATTTGAAGGTTGCTCCTGTACAAGCTGAAACCCATGTGTACCCCCCTTTTTTTTTTTTTGTCTGAGTGTGACCCTTTACCTTTTAAAGGGGTTGTAAAGGTTAATTTTTTTATTTTCTAAATAGGTTTCTTTAACCACTTGAGGCCCCGCATATGCTCAATTGACGGCAGCTTTGGGGATCTGAATTTCCAAGCTGCCGTCAATTGACGGCATAGTTTTTTCCGGCCACTGGGGGGCGCGCGCGCACCCGGCGCGTCCCCGAGATGCCGATGCGCGTGCCTGGCGGTCGCGATGTCCGCCAGGTACCCGCTGATCGGCAGTTTTAGAGCAGGGACGTGGAGTTTTGTGTGTAAACACAGAGCTCCACGTCCTGTCAGGGAGAGGTGACAGATGCTGTTTCTCTTGTACATAGGGAGACAGCATCGGTCACCCCCCTCCCCCCACACAGTTAGAACACTCATAGGACACACATTTAACCCCTTCCTCACCCCCTAGTGTTAACCCCTTCACTGCCAGTCACATTTATACAGTAATTAGTGCGTTTTTATAGCACTGATCGCTGTATAAATGTGAATGGTCCCAAAAATGTGTCAAAAGTGTCCGATGTGTCCGTCGCAATATCGCAGTCCTGACAAAATTCGCAGATCGCCGTATTACTAGTAAAAAAAATAAAAAATTGTCAGAATTCTATCCCTTATTTCCTAGCCACTATAATCTTTGCGCAAACCAATTACTATACGCTTATTGCGATTGTTTTTTTTACCAAAAATATGTAGAATACATATCGGCCTAAACTGAGAAAAAATATATATTTTTAAAAAAAATTGGATTTTTATTATAGCAAAAAGTAAAAAATATTCTGTTTTTTTTCAAAATTGTCACTCTTTTTTGTTTATAGCGCAAAAAAAAAAAACCGCAGAGGCGATCAAATACCACCAAAATAAAGCTCTATTTGTGGGGGGGAAAAAGGACGTCAATTTTGTTTGTAAGGCACGTCGCACGACCGCGCAATTTTAATTTAAAGCGACGCAGTGCTGAAAGCTGAAATTTCGCCTGGGCAGGAAGGGGGTATATGTGCCCAGTAAGCAAGTGGTTAAGCTAGTGCATTGTTGGTTCACTTACCTTTTTCCTTCGATTTTTTTTTTTTTTTTTTTTTTCCCTTCTTCTAAATGTTTTTTTTTCTTTGTCTTAATTTCTCACTTCCTGTTCCTCCTGGGTAAGCTTGCCCCCATTATCCGAGCCGTTCTGGCTGGGGTTTAGTCAGCGTGCTCACCCCCTCCCTTGGGACTACATCAGCATCTCCCCGCAGAGATGTAGTCCCAAGGGAGGGGGCGAGCACGCTGACTAAACCCCAGCCAGATTGGCTCGGATGATGGGGGCAAGCTTACCCAGGAGGAACAGGAAGTGAGAAATTCAGACAAAGAAAAAAAAACACTTGGTTCACTTACCTTTTACCTTCGATTTCCCTTCCAACAATGCACTAGCTTAAAGGAACCTATTTAGAAAATAAAAAAACAAACCTTTACAACCCTTTTAAAGTGGAGCTAAGTTAATGCCACGGATGGTATCATCTTGGCCTCTGTGAAGATGTGCAGTTTCCATTGTCTCATCTGACAACGGCTGTGTGATGGCTTCAAAGATCAGTTGAGAGCTGATATAAAGCACACTGGTAGCTGTGACCATTCTCCCTAGAGGCAGGCCTTGAATGTAGCATACACTGAGCATACACTACTTGGCACACTTGAAATAAAAACATGGCAAAAATGACTGTTAAATCTGTGGTTTTGTTTTGCTGTAAGAGTCGGGGTGCAAGGTTACCTGAAATCCAACTGTTTCTGCCTTGCCTACTGTGTTACCCCAGGCACTGTCCCTCAACTATAGGGTGCCAATAACTACCTCAGATATCAGAGCTTTGCATTTGTCTACATTCCCCCTAAAAGAAAACCCATCTACACCCACTACCCCCATTTACAATACTATGCGTTGTACAAGTACATATAAAAAGAAATTCATCTCGATGGGCTACTTTGTGTAACACGTGCAGCAAAGAAGCTCATACACATTTTGATGTTTTTAACCTCACATTTTGCGTCATTAGCTCTGTGTACAAACACATCTTGCTTGCTGTTTTTAGAGTGCCATTAAAAATGAATGTCACAGCAAACACGACACACATTTTCAAAAAGACTAAATGACTGCGTACTTCCATATGCTATACCAGTGTGACTGCAGCCCTATGACCAATAAGCAGGCTTCAATTAATCACCTCCTGAAAATAATTACCTGGCTGTTATGCAGACTAATTGGCTTTACCAGTATATTCGTTACAGTACCCGAACAAGTATCATTTAGAGTTGCCCATCCAAAGTATTAAAAGATGAAGGCCATGACAACTGCAAAATTATTTTTTAATTAGAGATGTCAGCAATGGAAGCCTTGGACTTTCTCATAACCAGTGTCCCACTCTACTTGTTAGAGAAGTATGTGAGATTTTGAATTCAGGTGACACTCAGGCCGTGTACACACGGCAGAGAACCTCGACGGGCAGAACACATCGTTCCGCCCGTCGAGGTTCTCTCCCGGCCGTCGAATTCGGCGACCCGCCCGTCGGGAATGGCAACCAGCCATTCTTCCAGGCGGGCCGTCGAGGAAATAGAGAGCGTGCTCTCTATTTCGGCTCGACAGGCTTCCCGACGGGAAGCTCGCCGAGTCCGTACACACGGCCGAGGTCCTCGCTGGAATGTGCATTCCAGCGAGGTTCTCGCTGATTTTCAGCGAAAACCTCGGCCGTGTGTACGGCGCCTCAAACTAAAATGTTTTTTTTTATCTACTAGGCATGATGAGTCCCCCAGTGTGTTAAAGGGCACCTGCAGACAGCCTGAATTGTACTGATTTGATGATTTTATACACAAAGGACTACGTTTCCACTGATTCTTCCAATAATCGAAAGTTAATAGTAGACCTGGTTGAAAAATACTTACTATATGTCAGCTTTTATATACTGGAATTAAATTAAACCTTTGTATACTGAGCTGTGTGAAATGGTTTCATACTTCTTGTGCGGAAAACCCAACCACAACTTGTAGTTCATCTTGGCATTGCCGAAAAAAAAAATTAATCCTGTAATCTTTAATGTCTCCTGAAGCCTTACAAGGTTTCAGAACTTGTCGGGAGAAAAAAAAAATCTCTATCCTTTGTAGTCTGAAGCTACACAAATTTAGCTGTATATGGAATGCATGGGCACTGGATGTCAATATTTCCAGTAAGCTTAAAGGGCCCTGTAAGAGCATGGGCATTTGGAGTTACAAGTATATCCAGGCCTTAAATACGCCAACATTGCTTACAATTATATTAAAGGCAATAAACATGTTTTACTGGCCTGGTCTGTGCAGTCCCAAACCTCCTTTTTCTCGGATCCCCTGCTGGTACTCCTGGCCCCTACCTCCTATCAAATGCCCCCAGAGCAAACGGCTTGCAATGAGGGCATCCAAGCAGGCTCGCCCCAGAACCGCTGGTCTGCGTGTCCATTCAGACACAGAGCAATGACTCGGCCTACCCCTCTATCTCCTCATTGGCTCACTGGCTGTGATTGACAGCCAATGGCTCCTGCTGCTGTCTCAGCCAATGAGGAGGGAGACTCCCCAGAGAGTCGATGCTCTTGTGCACATCTCTGGATCGAGAGGGATCTCAGGTAAATATTGGGGGGCTGGGGAGGCTGATGCACACAGGTTTTTTACCTTCATGCATAGAAAGCATGAAGGTAAAAAAACTTCAGCCTTTAGAACCACTTTAATTTTTGCATGTTTTATAGTCATCAGGTTTACCAAGCATTGCACAATTTTCTTGAATTAAAGTGGCTCTGTCACCAAAAGGAAACAAAATAAAGAATGACTAAAGGCAAAACTTTTCCCCTCATTTTGGAGGGATTTCCTCTCACTTCCTGTTTTGGCTATGGGACAGGAAGTGAAAGGAAATCTCCTCATTGAATATGGATAAAATAACTTGCCCTTATTCTGTCTAAAATAAAAAAACAAGCCGCACAAAGAATATGAATGCTTACCTGTCCTGCTGCCTATGCCTCAGATCTCTGTTCCCTTGCAGAGCTATGACTGCCAACAGAACCTTGAGCATCAGGAGTCTTGATGCCATTGGATATTTTTGGTGGTGTTTTTAGTTATTTCTAGCTAGTTAATTTTGTTTCCTCTAGATATGGTTTGTAGATCTGGCGAGCCCCTTTATAATTACATTTCAGTGGTGTAATCGGGTCCTCCCCTACTTAGGAGTAAAACTCACCCCGGATTATCTACCCTATATAAGGCAAATTATGTCCCTCTTCTTTCTTCTATGACAGAATATTTAAAGAAATAGCAAAACCTTAGTCTTTCTTGGGTGGTCAGAATAGGTGCCATTAAAATGATGACTTTTCCCAGAATTCTTTATTTCGATGCCAATTCCCATGACATTTTTTAAGCAACTCCAATCATGATTTTTTTTTCAATTTATCTGGAGCCAGGGAGCGTGCAGAGTGGCTCGAAATTCCTTGTATGGCTCAAAATGGCACAGTGGATTGGGGGTTCCACGCTTTTTGCATTACCATGGCCCAGTTGATGCAACTCCTCAATTTTTTTTTTTACAACTTATTAGCCTGATTGGGTAAAACTGGAGGGACAGGCTACTGTGGTTACCTCCTAGGGAGCGTAGAGCAATTCTGATCCTCTCTTTCTTGCTCACTGGGTCTCTGGGACAGAATGTATAAAATATATATTCTCTAAAGTCACCTCATACCCCAGTGGTCCTCCATTTTCGGAAATCTGCACTTTCCACCAAGACAACGCTTACAACAGTTTACATGATGGATTAATAAAGGTCTATACAAAATGGCACATTTTATAGATCATATGATTGCATCAGACAGACCTCTTACTTTCGAGATACTCTGTAAATGACCCCAACTGAGTTTTTTTCGACATTATTTACCATCACTCTGTCGAGATCAGGGGGACATTACTACTGGAACATTTTACGAAAATAAATGCCTGAGCGGTCCTGGGACATGGGGTAGTATCTCAGTTATATATTCTGTTAACTGATCAGGGCTCTAAACCCCCCTACCAATTAGCCTGGGAGGCAGGCCTTGGGGAAACTATTGATGAAGAAATTTGGTCCAAATGGTCGACCATAGTGCACAAGGGAATTTTTAACACTTCTCTGGTGGAGGCGAACTACAAAGTAATGTAATGATGGTACCTCATTTCCAACAAGGCTAACTAAGATTTACCCAGATGTATGTTTCAGGGGGTGTGGCCAGGAGGGCACAGTGCTCCACATCTGGTGGACGTGCCTGAAAGTCAAAAGGTTTTGGATGAGACATTTTAACTTGGTTTAATCGGTAACATGAGTGAATATACCTAAAACGTTAAGACGTGAGCATGGAAAACCTCTCTGATAAATTTAATTTAGCATTTGTGAAAAATATAATTTCCTGAATCATGATAAATAAAAAATGGACTAGTATCCTTTGTGATCAACAAAATAATTTTGAAAGCGTTTGGAACCCCTGGATTGGATATCTTCATTTGCCAGGAGGAGTCAGTAGTCTGGAACGTGGCGATTGACCGCAAATCTGTTCTTTCTCCTTTTTCTTCTGCTTTGCTTACTACTTCCCCTTTTTTCTTTTTTTATGCTTTCATACAAACTCTCACTTTGCCCTATTTTGGGTTCCCACATGTTTTGATAGTGAGCTTCAAAGTTACGTAAAGCCTAGCTTATACTGGATAATGAATTTTCTATTATGACTGCAAGTTGGGAAATCTGGTTCCACTATATGACAGTCCCTCAGTGGAGATCTTCGCTGGCTTCTATGCAAGGCTTTTTGAAAATCGGACAAACAAAATAGCCTTGACTTGTAAGTTGTAATGAATGTTAATAATAATATTGTTAGGTATACAGGGAACAGTGTTCATCAATCATTGAGTTATAGGCATCTCATGAATCACCACCTTGTTTTTGGGACGGGATGGTTATGGTTGGTAACCTTGATATTATATAGTTATACAATGATCCTATCGCACTGATTGGACACTATTATAACACGGTTGTTGACATGATATTTGTGTTTTTGAGAGTTTTTGTCTGTTAAAAACATATTCTCCATTAAAATCATTGGGAAAGAAAAAGTTCAATATTGTAGACTCATGGTGGTTTAAAGCCGAATCCACTCTGCACTGCAAGTGCACTTGCAAGTGCAGTCGCTGTAGATCTCAGGGTAAGATCTGAAATGAAGGGAATCTCTGCTGATTTTATCATCCATTTATGTGGAAGCAAAAATGCTGTTTTTTATTCTCCTTGCATGTCCCCCTCAGATCTTCAGCGACTGCACTTCCAAGTGCACAGTGGATTTGCCTTTAGTAAATATCCCCCATGGTGTCACACTTTAACTCAAAACACCTGTAAAGGTTTCCTGAGCCTTTAAATGTCTCTGTCTGGTTCATGGGGAAGACTGCTGACTTGACAGTTATCCAGAAGACCATCATTGACTCCCTCCACAAGGAGTGCAAGTCACAAAAGGTCATTGCTAAAGAAGCTGGCTGTTCACAGCGTGCTGTATCCAAGAATATTAATGGAAAGTTGAGTGGAAGGAAAAAGTGTGGTAGAAAAAGGTGTGCAAGCAACAGGGATAACCACAGCTTTTAGAGGATTGTGAAGCAAAGGTCATTTAAGGATTAAGGGGAGATTCAAAAGGAGTGGACTACGGCTGGTGTCAGTGCTTCAAGAGCCACCACACACAGATGTATCCAGGATGTGTCAAACTACTCCTGAACCAGACACAGTAGAAGCATCTTACCTGGGCTAAGGAGAAAAAGGACTGGACTGTTGCTCAGTGGTCCAAAGTCGTCTTTTCGGATAAAAGTACATTTTGCATTTCATTTGGAAATCAAGGTCCCAGTCTGGAGGAAGAGTGGAGAAGCACCAAATCCAAATTGCATGAGGTACAGTGTGAAGTTTTTCACAGTCGGTGATGGTTTGGGGAGCCATCAGGTTTGGAGAACACATCTACTGCTATTGGTGCACTGTGTTTTATCAAGTCCAAAGTCAGCGCAGCCCTCTACCTGGAAATTCTACAGAACTTCATGCTTCTCTCTGCTGACCAGCTTTATGGACCTGATGATTTCATTTTCCAACAGGACTTGACACCTGCCCACACTGCCAAAAGTATCAATACCTGGTTTATTGATCATGGTATCACTGAGCTTGATTGGCCAACAAACTTGCCTGACCTTAACCCCATAGAGAATCTGTGGGGTATTGTCAAGAGGAAGATGAGAAACACCAGACCCAACAATCCAGACGAGCTGAAGGCCACTAGCAAAGAAACCAGTGCTTCCATAACACCTCAGAAGTGGCACAGGCTGATCACCTCTGCCACACTGCATTAATGCAGTAATTCATGCAAAAGGAGCCCAAGTATTGAGTGCATACTATACTGTACATGGGCATTCTTTGTCTATGGACTCTATGAGTCGGGAAGTCCTTTCTTCCTCTTTGCTGGACAGTGATAATGATGGATGCCAACCATTTGGGCCTGGGCTTTAGGCTCAAGGTCGCTGGACCCTGGAGGAAGATATCAATGCAAAAAAAAAAAAAACTACTGCTCCCTGTAATCGGGAGCAGTGATTATTGTCCTGTCACTTGTAGCCCATCCCCCCAGAGTTGGAATCGCTCCCTAGGACACACTTAACTCCTTCCTTGCCCCCTAGTGGTTAACCCCTTTCCTGCCAGTGTCATTTACACAGTAATCGGTGCATTTTTATAGCACTGATCGCTGTATGATTGACAATGTTTCCAAAATAGCGTCAAAAGTGTCCGATGTGTCCAACATAATGTCGCAGTCATGATAAAAACCATATATCGCCTCCATTACTAGTAAAAAAAAAATTAACAAAAATGCCATAAAACTTCCCCTATTTTGTAGATGCTATAACTTTTGCGCAAACCAATCAATATACACTTAATGCGATTTTTTTTTTTTTTTACCAAAAATATGTAGAAGAATACATATCAACCTAAACTGAGAAAAATTTTATTTTTTGGGGAATATTTATTATAGCAAAAAGTAAAAAATATTAAAAAAAAATCAAAATTGATGCTCTTTTTTTTTGTTTATAGCGCAAAAAATTAAAACCACATAGGCGATCAAATACCACCAAAGGAGAGCTCTATTTGTGGGGAAAAAAGGACATCAATTTTGTTTAGGTGTAACATCACACGACCACGCAATTGTCAGTTAAAGCGTCGCAAAAAATGGCCCGGTCATTGGGCAGCCAAATCCTCCGGGGCTGAAGTGGTTAAGGATTAGACATGTGCACAACAAAAATTTTCGTATTTTTTTGTTCCGTTTTGTCTCGTTCCGTAGATTCGTAAAGATTCGTAATTTCGTAGGATTCAAGTTTTCCTATTCGGACCCGTTCGTATTTCGTAAGATGCAAGTTTTCCTATTCGGATCCGTTCGTATTTTCGTAACAGTTTTATTTTAGTTTATACTGAATGATTCGTAATTCTGTCTAATTTATGTTCGTTGATTCGAAATTCGTAATTTTGTTAGATAATAATTTTCGTTTAATGGATTCGTAATTTTGTACTTTCGTAAATACATAGCAACACGTGGCTAATCCAAATTAAGATATGCTTTCTCTTAAGCCCCGTACACACCGTCTGACTTTTTGCCAACAAGGTGACTCAGCACAAAAGAGATAAGCTGATTGGCTAAGATATTAAGTAAGATACATCACTTACTAAATACACTGCCCATTCGAAAGAACAACTTACAAGTACACAAATTTACGAACAGACAAAGAAACAGATTTACAAAACACACAAATGAAAATACAAACATACGAATGAAAATACTAACAGACAAAGGATTTTTAAATGCGGAATGCAAATCGTTCGTTATAGATGTAATTTTCGTTCTTTTGCTTTTTCGGTGTTTCGTATTTTAGTAAGATTGTCCATTCGTACGTTCGTATTTTCGTTTGTTCGTTATTTTGCTTATTCGTAATTCCGTAATTTTCGTATTTTGGGTTTTTCAGCTGTTCGGATGTTCGAATTGATACGAATGTACGAATACTAACAAATTCGTACGAAAATCCATTCGTTACGAACGGGAACGCACATATCTATTAAGGATAACATCAAACAATTGTAGGATAAGTGTAGGGTAGAACCTCTACCTTTTCTTCCCAGACATCAGCAAAGCCATGGTGTTCCTGTGGCAAGGTGGATGGTATGGAAGCTAACAAACTTTGAGGTGATCTTTTGGGGGGAAGTACACAGTTCTGGTGACAATATGTGCCCCAGAAGATTAATTTTTCATCGAGCCTGAAGGACCCAAGTTCAATCCCAGGGACCTGACAGTGGGGATTTCCCTCCAATTCATACTAGGCCCTTTGGGTTTGGTATAGATTAGAGGGGGGGGCAGGGCTATGCCTTTTTTTTTTTTTTTTTTTTTTTTTTTTTTTTTTTTTTAGTGAATCCCGCTGCCAGCAGATGAGCCATAGTTGTTAAGGACCTGGCTCCCACTGCATTTTTAACAACCAGAAATGCACTGGTTGTTAGGACACCGGAGGGGACCGGCTCCTTTTACAACCAGCTTAAATAAAATTAATTATTTAATGCATGTCTGGACAACTTCCTATTTAATGCATACATGTATTTATTTATTTCCTTTGGAGAGAAATTGGATGTACACCAGTGTAAACATACACGTGTGTATGATGGAAGATGGACTTTTTAGGAGTAATACAGTTAAAATTGAATTGTTTATTACATAGAAATAAGATGCACATTAAATAAAACAAGAAAGTTAATACATCATTTGTCACACTAGGTGACAATTAACTAACACACACAAGAGTGCGACAGACCACCAATTGATCATTTATACACATAGGGCAACCAAACAGTAGAGAACTTTCATCTACTTGATATATATGATTTGGAAACCGATGAAACTTTCATAGGGTGGAGTGTCACACGAGGGTTAGCCCTCGTGTGACACTCCACCCTATGAAAGTTTCATCGGTTTCCTGGGCTAACCCTCATGCGACACTCCACCCTATGAAAGTTTCATCGGTTTCCAAATCATATATATCAAGTAGATGAAAGTTCTCTACTGTTTGTTTGACCTTTGTGTATAAATTATCAATTGGTGGTCTGTCGCACTCTTGTGTTTGTTACATAATTTGTCACACTAGGTGACAATTAACTATTAACTTTCTTGTTTTATTTAATGTGCATCTTATTTCTATGTAATAAACAATTCAATTTTAACTGTATTACGCCTAAAAAGTCCATCTTCCATCATACACACGTGTATGTTTACACTGGTGTACATCCAATTTCTCTCTAAACAATCTCGGGAAGTGGCATGTGTATAATCTGTCTGATCCACAGTTCCACTCTGTGATGATCGGAATTCTTTTATTCTATTTATTTCCTTTACTGAATTGACTTTAATACTCGGTAAATAACACATAAAGTGACATTTTCATTATTGTATGCGATATGCATTAGTGAATGGAGCCTTATATTTCTATACTCCATCTATCCATCTTTGGACTTTTCTATACACATTTATAATCTTTAACCCAGGGCTTGACAAATTTGCTTGGAATCTAGGAGCCCAGCTAAAAAAGTTAGGAGTCAGAAAATGCGCGCCGTCCCGACGAGCTCGCGCACAGAAGGGAGCGCATACGTGAGTAGCGTCCGCATATGTAAACGGTATTCAAACCACAAGTGAGTTATCGCCGCGATCGTTAGAGCAAGAGCAATAATTCTAGCTCTAGACCTCCTCTGTAACTCAAAACGTGCAACTTGTAGATTTTTTTAAACGTCGCCTATGGAGATTTTAAAGGGTAAAAGTTTGACGCCATTCCACGAGCGGACGCCATTTTGAAGGGTGACATGTTGGGTATCAATTTACTTGACGTAACATTATCTTTCACAATATAAACAAAACATTGGGATAACTTTACTGTGCAAATACGGCATGACACAAAGTATTGCAACGATCGCCATTTTATTCTCTAGGGTGTTATAATAAAAAATATATATATATAATGTTTGGGGGTTCTAATTAGAGGGAAGGAAATGGCAGTGAAAATAGTGAAAAATGACATTAGAATTGATGTTTAACTTGTAATGCCAACAGCCACCACCAGATGGCGCCAGCTCACAGAAGGAAGAGCTTGGGACTTCACAAGGCCGCAAAGCCGTGGCCTCAATTACCGTTTGTCACGGACCCGCCCGGATATTGTGGACCCCTGCTTTAACCCAAAAGAGGGCTCACTAGAACAGGGGCGGACTGACCTGTCGGGCACTTGGGCAGTGCCTGAGGGCCAGTAGGGGGCACCATGAGAGGCTTGTGACAGGGCCAGTGACTCGGGTAACACTGCCTGCAGCAGCATGGGGCTCTGTCTTCAGCTGGGGTCTCCTCAGGCAGTGAACAGAGCAGGGAAAGCCGCCGGCTTTATAACCTCTGCTCAGCTCAATCCCGCCCGATTCAGCCAATCTGTGACCTGTTGCTATGGTGTACCACAATCTGCCATCATTGGTGCACCCTAAAATGAGAAAAGAGTAGGGGAAGAACAAGAAGAAAGGCAGTCCTCTGTACTGTGCCATGGAGCCCCGCATAAGTGCTAGGGTCTCAGTCATTCTGTTGTCTCCCCTAAATATTCCTGCTCGGCATGGCATTGCAGAGCCAGATAACGATCGTCCAGCTCTATCTCTTGCTGGACCAGCCTCTCCAACTCAGCCACCCATTTCACCTGGGGCTGCTCTCCCAGGAATTCCATCCGTAACATCCGTTGTTCACTGGCCTGTTGCTCTGGGGTTGGAAAACACTTGCCCTGTTGCATACCAGCAACCTAAAGGGTTCCAATCCAGAGTCCTACCCGAATCTGCTGCCTGAGCTCCAGGTATTTATCCGCAGACAAAGTCCTGGAGTATGCTGAAAGGACGATCTGCAGCAGCCCTGGGAACTTTGATGCCAGATGCTTATCTCAGCTGGGGTGACTGATGTCTGCTATCCTGATCTTGGATCCAGATGGAGGTTTGGATGTGTCCACAACCAAGAAGCACGATCCCACTGCTGCCAACCAGTTTGACAAACCTTTGTCCTCAAAAGATTATGCCTGCCAAAAAATGCTTCCTCTGTCCAGAACCATCACTTTCCAAGATCTTTTAGCTGACCCAGTCACCAGCCGTACTTCAATGTATGGTGAAAACCATCAAATTCTCTTTATTCAAGCAGATGCTACAACAGATCTACAGCTCAAAAACTCACCCCACCCTTGGATTCAAGGCAGGGTCAACTGTCCGTTAATAATAGACACACAGGTCAGGTGTAATAAAACTTCTCATCAGTAAACAGTCTTATCATCAGGGAGAGCTGTTGGAGGAACCTGCCCCCACCAATCTCGCAGCTAATCTACATACACATCCCATAATATTCAAGGCAGAAAGACACATTGGTATACAGCCACACCACAAATGACCCAGCAAAGAGTACACAACAAAATGAGACAATATACAATATATCTATACACGCACAACATTCCAGTGGGGCTTTACAGCGAGTCCGATTAGTACAGATCATAGTGGGGTTATCAGTAACCCTGCGCCCGTAATGGACACAAGGTTATTTACACATAAGAGGGGTTTGGGAAGCTGGGCACAGAGGGCCAGATTCAGGAACAGTTAGGCTGGCGGATCCAGTGATCCGCCAGCCTAACTGTGACTTTGAGCCGGCGTTTCTGTTTTCTGTAACCAGAAAACAAGAAACGCCGGGTTGAAGCTCCGATGCGAGCAGCGTAACTGAGTTTCGCCATCGCATCGTTACTTCAACTTAAAAATGGCGCCGGGGGCGTTCCCGCCGATTTACGCTCAAAAAATATGTTAATGAGCGGAAATCGGCAATTCACGATCGAATTCCGGCGCGACGCAATGACGGTACGACGTTTCCGGACGGGATACGCGGCGCATAGATATACCTACATGGGGTTGGAGTATCCTATGTTAAGTATAGGCGTCGTCATCGCGTCGGGAAAAAAAAAATCACGTCGCTTGCGTAAAAAGTTCATGAATGGGAATGTGACGTCATTGACGTTCATTCACAGAATTTGGAGCATGCGCACGGGGATGTTTGGACACTCGACGCATGCGCAGTACGTTGGCGGCGGGATCGCGCTTAGTTAGAATACTACACGCCCCGTACCCGCCCAATTTGAATTCCGCCGGCTCATTTGTGATGCGCTGCCGCAACTTTAGGAGCAAGTGCTTCCTGAATAACAGCACTTGCTCCTAAAATTTCAGCAGCGTAACGCAAATGAGATGCGTTACTCCAGAGCAAAGATGCTCTGCTCTACCTGAATCTGGCTGAGAGTTTCCGAGCTCTCCAAGGTAAGCTGAGTTCCACAAACCCCCCACCCAATGTGACTCCTGTCACATTGACACTTTAACCCTGTCTGATAAAAACTGAACATTAATAATGACATTGTAAATAAATGAAAATTAAACACGGAGTAATCTGAAATTCACCTGCAATGTTATATAGTCTGATAAACACTTGCATGAACAATGCAGGTCAGTAAGAAGCCATTTACTGCTGAAAGAAAGGTATCCAGTTTTCAATACAATACCGCCATCTAGTGGTAGATTACCTGTTTGCCCATGTTATAAGTTATTTGACTTCTAATATTTTTTGAGTGTATAGGGATGTAGCATTTTTTTAAATTCTCTTTTTGCATTTTTGTGGCCTGTTAGATTTATACACCTTAGCTGTGTGCTTTTTAGTGTTCTCTAAGCATGTTGTGAATTATCCCAGTCACATGCTTTGTTGAGCTTGCTTCATCAGTGCTAGAGTCTAGAGATAACGGGCTAGATTCAGCAAGGAGTTACGACGGCGTATCTCCAGATACGCCGTCGTAACTCTGAGTGAGTGGGGCGTATCTATGCGCCTGATTCTTAGAATCGGTTACGTATAGATTTGTGTTAGATCCGACCGGCGTAAGTCACTTACGCCGTCGTATCTAAGTTGCATATTTATGCTGGCCGCTAGGTGGCGTTTCCGTCGATTTACACATCGAATATGCAAATGAGCTAGATACGCCGATTCACGAACGTAGTTGCGGCCGGCATATCTATTTGCGTCATTTACGTTAGAGTTACGCCCGGCGTAAAGTTACCCCTGCTATAGTGAGGCGCAGCCAATGTTAAGTATGGATGTCGGGACAGCGTCGTATTGTACGTCGTTTACGTTGTTTGCGTAAGTCGATTTAGAATGGGGCTGGGCGTAAGTTACATTCACATAGTTTATATTGACTATTTGCAACGTGATTTGGAGCATGCGCACTGGGATACGTTCACGGCCGGCGCATGCAGAGTTCGTTCGGTGCGTCGCTTACGTCGGGTCACGATTCGTTTACATACAACACGCCCCCTACCTGCCCTATTTGAATTACGCGGGGATACACCGCCGCAACTTACAGAGCAAGTGCTTTGTGAATACAGCACTTGCCTGTAAAAGTTGCAGAGGTGTAGCGTAAATCGGATACGCACAAAGATACGCTCTCTATCCTGAATCTACCCCATCATGTTTTAAGAAGGTTTATACTGGCTTAGGGCCTACCGTGCATGCTGGGAGAGACGGTCACCACCCTCTGTCTGCCCCCACTGTACATAAACAAAAGTGTGCACAAGCAAAGTATTGTGATTGCACAGTTGGACAGTGCAGATCACAAAAAAGGGTCCAGAGCAAATGAGAGGGGCTCTGTATCATGCAACCACTGTGTCACAGCATCACACAATGAAAACAATGGTGGTAGGTAACTGCTGACTCTCCCTTTTACACCCCATCAGTGTGTGAGAGGACAGAAGGTTTTGTAATTACTAGCGATGAGCCGAAAACATTCCCCCAGTTCGGTTCGTACCAGAACATGCGAAACAGGCAAAACAATTGTGTCTATAGGACACAAACATGAAAAATCAAAAGTGCTAATTTTAAAAGCTTATATGCAAGTTATTGCCATAAAGTGTATGGGGACCAGGGTACTGCACCAAGAGACATGTATCAATGCAAAAGAAAGTTTTAAAAATGGAAGTTTTTTCAGGACCAGTGATTTTAATAATGTTTAAAGTGAAATAAGGAAATGTTACTTTAAATTTTGTGCCTGGGGGTCCCCTTCGTCTGCCTGTAAAGTAGCGCATCTTTCCCAGTTTTTTTGACAGTTCCACAACAAAATGACATTTCTAAAAGAAAAAAATGTCATTTTAAATTGCTTGCGGCTGTAATGTATTGCTGGATCTGGGCAATATACATAAAAAATCTTTGAAAAAAACAGCATGGATTCCACCCCCTTTTCCTGCGGCCTGCCAGGTTGCGTGCTTGGATAAGGGTCTGGTAAAATTGTCGCTGGGTTCCCTTTAAAATCCATACTAGACCTGAAGGGCCGCATGGTGCGTGCAGACATTTTTCGAATGCAAAGAGATTTATTGTCTATTGAACAGAACTGTAGGAGAGAGGGTTAGGGCCAAGAAACCCTTGAGTAGATGCAATGATAATTAGCAGACTCTGAAACTTCTATAGAATGACAGCTATACAGGTGAAGGCCGCCAGCCAGACACCACTTCTGTATAGGTGGGACTGCTGTCTCCTACTAGACTTGGCTGTTGGATCCCCTGAGCTCTTTCACTGTTAGCACTCAGTATCTTCCTCAAGCGTCATTCCCGCTACCCTTCTGGGTCCTTGGCTTGGCACTCACAGATACTCTTCAAGTATCACCCCTGCTGACATGCTACGTCCCTGGCTTGGCACTCGCTGATGCTCCACAAGCGCCACCTCTGCTGTCCCACAGAGTCCCTGATTTGGCACTTGCTGAAGTTTTCCCACTTCTTCACCGTCCCTGGCTGGTAAGAAGTCTGCTCCGGTACTGTCTTTAGCTTACTCACAGTGATCTCCGGTAATAAGGTGCATGGTCCTTTAGTGGTGACAGCTTCCTCTCAACCTCTGATCACAGCTGGTTTCCCATCCGGCTGTACCGCTACTTCGGGTTGTCCTGCAGGCCTGCAGTGCTGCTCTCCTGCTTCTGGATAGGCCTCAGACAACCTAGCAGCCAGATGCCCCTGGGATAGGCCTCAGGCTTCCGGCCTAGCAGCCCGGGGCAGTACACATCCACCAAGACAGCTGTCAGGTTGTCACAGAACTCTGATCACCTGACTTCATCCAAATAAATAGGCTCTCCCAGCAGGCCAAGGAACTTAGAGAAACCCCTGCCAATTGGCTGAGACACCATATTCATTCATAATCTGTCCTTGCTATGCCCTTGTCTTATATAATGTCACCAGCTACCATGCCACCTAGTGACAGAGGAGAGAAGATCAATTGATCTCCTAACAATTGATCACGGCAACTAGCGCCTGGCAACTATTTGATAGCAACCCTGCTTACAATTCAGGGTGCTACATCCTCCCCCTGGCTAGAAAAACTACCTCTAGGAGTTTGCAGAAAAATAATTTGAACCCTAAGGAACATATACAGAGCTCTGCTGGCAAGCCATGTGCCTCAGGAACAAGAGACCTAAGATGGCCACCACAAGGCTTTTTATCTCCTTCCCAGCATGCACTTCAGCCCCGAGTGTTCATGGGTAGGTTATTTGCATAACACCTCACCATGTTCTTGAAAAACAACAAAAAGATAAATTAAGTCTGTTTCAATTTTAGCCACTAGATGGTGCCAAATACCAATTTTAGCATTAGTCATGAAATATCATTATACAACATTAACACAAGATTAAGAGGCACAAATGCCCCCGCTACACCTATTATAACACAGTGCAATATGTGTATACGTGAATTTTGAGTATATGTCTAAACTACAATGATTTCTATATTTAAAACACAAGTACAGGTGAGAATGGGCCCCAACATCATCCGAGGGGGCCCCCTTTCTAATAACGTGCTTACAGAAAAGCTTTCCTAGCATTTCCTATCAGATAAGTACATAATGTGAACAAGGGCTCACTCAGGCTGGCACAGCTCATGTCTCCTGGTGGCCAGTATATGAAAAACAATGACAGTCCATCATTCAAAGTGTAAGGTGAGAACTTACCCCTTTGCCACAGCTTATTCTACCTAGCTAACTAAACACCCCAGTGTCTTTGAAGCCCCTAAGTCCATCAATTTTCACTTTCCCAACAGTTTCCCCTTTTTTCAGGCACAACTCCGGGGACAGGGGGCATGGCTGCAATCAGGCAACAAGCAGACAGGCCAAGGTGCAAGGGACCACACTTCTTGACATAGATCCCCTTGCAATGGTAATCTCAGTGTGTCCACACAACAGCCAGGGACTGAGAACCAATTTCCTCATTGGTTGAAGAAACAAACATGCTAAATGTCAGATCAACATGTTATATTTTTATTTCAAAGAAGGCACACTGGCAATTCCAGAACACCAGCCAGCATGACTCGAGTGGGCACTCCCTGTACCTGCTGGCAGCACACAGTTCAACACAGTACCAGCAATACAGTCAACAGGAATGTCTAGAGGTGAAGTGGCCTTCAGCATAGCATAATGTCATGGACCTTGGAAGGCAGAAGTGTTCCTCTTTAAAATCTGTTACACAGTGGGGGGTCTTTTGCCCTGTCTCAACTCTCCAGACGGTTCCATTGTTCTGTGGCTGGCTATTGTGTACATTGATTGCCCTGGGGCTTCTGTCTCAATACACATAACAGTCTTTCTATTCAAACTATCTGACCAATCTCTGCTGCATCATTTTGAAGTCCTGATTTACATGGAAGAGGACCTGCGTGAGAACCACAAATGTACTTTACAATTGACCAATAGGAAAGCGGTTGTTGGGGGTGGGATGTTCCAAATTCTGTATAGAAGTGTGTTGTGTACTTTCAATAAAAGAGTCATGTTTGAACATACATACAGCCTGCCTGGTGTGTGTTCTAAATGGGTCCGAACGGCACAAAGCTGTAGTTCGGATCCCGGAATCTTGGATGACTGGACCATCAGACGTTGCAATCGGCAATCTGATCCAATAGAAGCAGAGGAGTTTCGGGAGAGCAGAACTGAGCGAGCAAGGGTCTCGTCACATTGGTTGGCAGCGGTGGGATTTGCTCTCTAGTTACTGGGACAACTCCAAACCACCACCATGAATGACCAGCTATGCAGCCTGCAGGAGAACCATGCTAAAAGACTTGCTTGAGAGCCGTGGAGGGACCGGTGGGACAAAGAACAAGGCCACCCTGATCAGTGAGCTAGCCGAGATGGATCAGAGGGATGGTGATGCAGGACCCCGGTCAGTTGAAGACCCTGTTTCAGCAACAAGTTTGACAATGGTTGGCATTATATGGTACTAACCCATCAGAGACCGTCATACAGAATTCCATTAGAGACATCCAGCTGCAGGATGAGAGAGAACGAGAGCGGCAACAGAGAGAACGAGAGCGGCAACATGAGCTGAGAATTGCAGAAATACGGCAATCGGTGACAACGCCTAAAGAAGCAGCACCAAATGAAAGAAGAGGAGAGGTACAGATACCAGTAACCATGGAAGAGGAATTCAGAAGGAGGTTGTGAGAAAAGCAGATACAGCACAGAGGACCAGTATCAGAGGAGGTCCTGCTTGGATGGGCTGATTCGATCCGCTGTGAACTCTGGAAAGAAGCACTAGCCCGTGAGCAGCGACACCAGGGAAAAGCTCTCCCCCTCCATCCATAGAAGGTACTGGTCACAGTATGAAGTACGAATGCTGTTATTGGGGGAACAACCGAAGCAGGAGTGGACAGTAGAGTTAAGCAGGCTGATCCAGGCAGAGATGCGGTTGGACGAGAGCTACAGAGCCCTCCGGTGGTATGCAGTCCAAGAGTGCCCGTGGTCAGCGGATGACAGCCCCACGGAAGGCTTTGACTATGATCGCCTGGGATTGTTGTATTGGAAGATGTCCAGGGATCCCGACTTTGGAAATGATCGGGAGTGGCGCTTGGAGGACATAATGGAGCACAGAGAGGAAAAATTGAATATCTCGGAAGGCCACTGGTTACAGGAAGATTTGGAATTTCTGGCCGTTCAGGAATGGGAGCTGGAATTTGCCTACAAACAGCTGCTAGACTCTGCTCAGCAGCAGGATTGGGCTCCCTTTGCCTAGTACTAGGAGGAAATATCAGCTGACAGTGCTGAAATCCTGGCTGAAGAATAGGCAATGTGGCAGAGTAACAGTGAGCTTTGCCAACCTGCCCCTGCAGCTATGGACCTGGAGGTCTTATGGCGGATGCAGCAAGTGCTGACTGACCTTAATGATCCTGTTTCTGCATGGGATGATCTTGAATGGAGGAATGTGCCTGTCCAGCAGTATGGCAGTGAATTGGCAGTGGAAAATCTGGAGATTGCCATTCCCAAAGCCGAAGTACTGACCGCAGGGCCGAGCTCTGCTAAGCTCTGCTCAGTACCTATAGCATCTTCTGGGTTTCATGGACAGGAGATGGTGAACTTCGATCCCCAGACCCCAGTTGCAGAGACAGGGGACTTAATAGATTTTTCTGCTGAGGAAGAACAACCTGATGAGCCTCCAGCAGAAGAGCTGGGATCAGGACCAAACTTCACTGTGCTCTGCCCAGCACCAAGGACAGTATTTGTGGAGTTACAAGGAACTTCCCCAGCTGAAGCGCTGGTCACCGGACAGAGGGTTCAAGACCTCTGCCCCACCCCTGTGGCAGATCCGGAGGCTCAGGGTGAGAAGATGGCGATCACTCCCCAGCCGCAGATAACAGAATGTATGGACTGGTCAGAGGATGTTATGGATTGTGCACCCCCACCAGAAGTGCTGGCAATAGGGCAGAGTGCTAGCCATCTCTGCCCAGCATCGGGACCAACTGTGGAGTTCCAGGGAGCCGGGGCGGTTGGCAACCAGCTGAGGTGGTAAAGCTCTTACTCCCGGTTGAATCACTGGCAGCAGGACAGGGTGTGTCATGAACAACTTCGGCCACCAGATGGCGCTAGCGGCGCGTTGGCGCGATCGGGACGCGCGCATTCGCGGCAAGGTCGCGAGCGCGATCGCGACATTGCGACGGGAGCGGGCGCGCGCGTTCGCGGCAACGGTGCGCGCGCATCGCACGAACGTCATTCTGGCGCCAAAGGAGGATATTTAAACTTGCTGTCAGCGCTTGCCTCTTGCTGTCCGGTCTACAGCAGTTCCTGAGACTATCTGTATCTACTTACCTAAATCTGTTCCAGACAACCCGGCCTGTTCCTGACTCCGCTTGCCTTCCGCCTGCCCTGACCTATTGCCTGCCTGACGATCCGCTTGCCTTACCCTCTTGCCGCTGCTTCCAACTCTGTTGTTGCTCCGGTCTGACTCCTGATCTGCATTGCCTACTATACCTGCACCTGACCCGCTAGCCGGCCTCAGACTCTCCTGCTGGGGGCTTACCTCCATTGGACTACGGTACACCTCCCGCTCTGGTGATTCCTGTGCCTCCAGTCATCTTCACCTGCCATCAGCGGATACAGTCCATACTTGCCACTCTGCGCAGCACCAAGAGTCTTCTGAAGCCTTCCGGCCCAGCACCTGCGCTGCAACCGGCGCTCGTGCGACTCTGCACTCCCGCACTCCCTGTTCACTCTACCAGGGGGTCCCGGGATCAGAGGAGCAAGGGCAGCCACTCCTTGCACGTCGGGCTCGTCCACCAGGTACGTGACAGTTTACGGGAAAAGAAGGCGACAGGGTGTAAGAGAGCCTTGGGGCCCTGTCTTTGAGATAGCACTGCCCCGACCGCCGTTTCGGAAGCATCCACTTCTAAGATGTAGGGCAGGTTTGCATCGGGATGCCTGAGGATGGATGCAGAGGTGAACAGGTCTTTCAGAGCTTCAAAGGCCGCCTGGGCTTCTGGTGTCCAGCGAAACCGGGTAGTTTGTTTAGTTAGGTCGGTTATTGGAGAAATTATGCTGGAGAAGGCCTTGATGAACTTTCTGTAGAAATTCGCAAAGCCGATGAAACGCTGGACGCCCTTCTTATCTATCGGCGCTGGCCAATCACGGATTGCGGAGACCTTCTTGGGATCCATTTCCACCCCCTTTACTGAGATTATGAGCCCCAGGAATTGTATGCTCGAGCGCTCGAACTCGCATTTTTCAGGCTTAGCATAAAGTCCGTGAGTTCGGAGTCGCTCAAGCACGCTTTTGACATGTCCCCGATGTTTCTCCAGGGACGGGGAAAAAATTAAGATGTCGTCCAGATAAACGATTACAAAAAGGTCGAGGAAGTCTCTGAAGATGTCGTTCACAAAGTGTTGGAACGTCGCTGGGGCGTTGCAAAGTCCGAAGGGCATAACTAAATATTCAAAGTGTCCGAAACGGGTACGGAAGGCGGTCTTCCACTCGTCCCCTTCACGTATGCGGACCAAGTTGTAGGCCCCGCGGAGGTCTAATTTAGTAAAGATGACCGCGGCCCCCAGACGTTGGAACAGTTCAGGCACCAGGGGTAGCGGATACCGGTTCTTGATGGTGACTTTGTTGAGTTCCCGATAATCCACACAGGGACGAAGAGAGTGGTCTTTCTTTTCAACAAAGAATATCCCTGCTCCCGCTGGTGATGTAGATGGGCGGATGAATTTCTTTCTTAGACTGTCCTCAATGTAGGTCTTCAAAGTCTCAAGTTCAAGACCCGTTAGGGGAAAGATCCTACCGAAAGGGACTTCGGCCCCCGGGAGAAGTTCAATGGGGCAGTCGTAGGACCTATGGGGCGGAAGGGTCTCTGCTCCCTTCTTACTGAAGACATCTAGGTAGTCATGATAAACTTCAGGGACAGATTGGCGGGTTTCGAGATCAGAGTCCATGCAGAGTAAGGAAGTGGTTAGGCTTCACGGTGTTCCTGTGGATATTGTGTCTGATCGAGGGGTGCAATTCACCTCAAGGTTTTGGAAGGCACTTTGCAGCAGTCTCAAAATTGGTCTATCATTCTCATCAGCATACCATCCGCAATCAAACGGGCAGACAGAGAGAACGAATCAGACACTCGAACAGTATCTCCGCTGCTTCTCCTCCTTCTCGCAGGAAGATTGGGTGTCCCTGCTACCCCTGGCGGAATTCGCATACAATAATTCCGTCCACTCTGCCACCAAACAATCGCCCTTCTATGCGAATTACGGCTTCCATCCTTTGTTCTTGTCCAATTCCGTCCCGGAGTGTTCGGTACCCGCCGTCCAGGAGACTCTGACCTTCTTCGACACAAATAATAAGATTCTGCAGGAGACAATGTCTAAGACACAAGAGCGTAATAAAGAAATTTTTGACAGAAAGAGAAGAGGGGAACTCAACCTGGAACCTGGAACTAAGGTTTATTTGTCTACCCTGAATTTAAAGCTTGCATGCCCCTCGAAGAAACTAGGCCCTAGGTTTGTGGGTCCTTTTCCTGTCAAGAGGAAGATAAATGAGGTTGCCTACGAACTTGAGTTGCCAGAAACCTTCCGCATCCACCCGGTCTTCCATGTGGCTCTGCTTAAACCAGTCGTTGCTGATCCCTTCCCTGAGAGGAACACAGGTCCGCCGGAGCCGGTCCTAATAGACGGCGAGGAGGAATTTGAGGTTGAATCCATCCTGGATTGCAGGAAGAGACGCAACCAAGTTCAATTCCTCGTCAAGTGGAAAGGGTACGGACCCGAGGAGAATTCATGGGAACCGGAGGACAATATACACGCTGAAAGACTAATCCAGTCATTTAAAGACTCCCACCCGCTGGAAATATCCCGGTTGGGCATCCGGAGGCTGCCCATTGGAGGGGGGCAATGTCATGAACAACTTCGGCCACCAGATGGCGCTAGCGGCGCGTTGGCGCGATCGGGACGCGCGCATTCGCGGCAAGGTCGCGAGCGCGATCGCGACATTGCGACGGGAGCGGGCGGCGCGCGTTCGCGGCAACGGTGCGCGCGCATCGCACGAACGTCATTCTGGCGCCAAAGGAGGATATTTAAACTTGCTGTCAGCGCTTGCCTCTTGCTGTCCGGTCTACAGCAGTTCCTGAGACTATCTGTATCTACTTACCTAAATCTGTTCCAGACAACCCGGCCTGTTCCTGACTCCGCTTGCCTTCCGCCTGCCCTGACCTATTGCCTGCCTGACGATCCGCTTGCCTTACCCTCTTGCCGCTGCTTCCAACTCTGTTGTTGCTCCGGTCTGACTCCTGATCTGCATTGCCTACTATACCTGCACCTGACCCGCTAGCCGGCCTCAGACTCTCCTGCTGGGGGCTTACCTCCATTGGACTACGGTACACCTCCCGCTCTGGTGATTCCTGTGCCTCCAGTCATCTTCACCTGCCATCAGCGGATACAGTCCATACTTGCCACTCTGCGCAGCACCAAGAGTCTTCTGAAGCCTTCCGGCCCAGCACCTGCGCTGCAACCGGCGCTCGTGCGACTCTGCACTCCCGCACTCCCTGTTCACTCTACCAGGGGGTCCCGGGATCAGAGGAGCAAGGGCAGCCACTCCTTGCACGTCGGGCTCGTCCACCAGGTACGTGACAGGGTGCTACTGGCGGCTGCACCCCACTACAGCTTGAGCGGATATCGGTGGATGGGACTGTGGTCTCTACTCACAGAAACCCAGCGGAAGAGCTGGCAACAGAGCAAAGTGCCCCGGGCCTCTGCTCTCAAATAACAGAAGAGGGGGTTCCTGTGGTAGTGGATGGGACTTCGATCTCCACTGACACAACCCCAGAAAATGGTGCGGCTCTGAGACAGGAGGATGTCGGCTTTGCTTTGCAAGCACCGGAGGATTTTCACCTAGCATCAGTGGATGGGACTTCAGTCACCACTGGTATACCCCAGAAATGGTGGCCAGTTGGCCCAGGTCCCCAACAGCATGATGAACTGAGCCCAGTCACCCTGTCTTCTCTCCAGTGGCTGAAAGGACTCCAGGGAAAAGGGCCAGTCCAGGCCTCTCCCCAGCAGCAGGCGTGTTCTCTGAGAGAGGCAGAGGATGGCTGGGTGAGTAATGCTTTGTTTGGGACAAGTTATTTGGGGTACTGTAAGGATACCGGCATTGGGGGACTGGAACTACTGACTAGATTCAGAGTCAACCCGTCTGGTGTCTCCTACTGTGTTAGTCTCCTGCTAAAAGGGGAGATGTGTGACAGGCCTAGCCGGGACAGGGGCTTTTGGAGAGGACTGAATGCAAGCCTCTTGCCATTGGATTATGGGCCAGGGCCTCAAAGCAGGAAGGCGGATGGGTTATCCCAGCGGATGGTCCTGGAACCTTAAGACTATTTGTCCAACATCCTCGAGTTGACCCGTGCGGGTCCCACTGCCGCTGTTGGACTATTTCCCAGGGAGAGTAATGTCATGGACCGTGAAATCATACTTCATGCATTACATAAGATGGGATATTGTGGGGAGTACATATTGCAGGATGTCTTGGGATATTATCAGGTGTATATATCCTCTGTCTGTCTAGATGTGGATTGGAACTGAATCAGCCTGGTTCCTAAACCTCTCCTTAGGTATGCTAATGCAGCCGGCCAGCTCTCTATTGCCAAAGGTTAATTGATCTATTGTGTGTGTAAGAGACTGTGGGCCAGATTCTGGTACATTGTGCAACGGCGTAGCGTAAGCTATTTACACTACACTGCCGCAACTTAACAGAGCAAGTGTTCTCCAAGCACTTGCTCCGTAAGATGCGGCTGCGTAGTGTAAATGGCCCTGCGTATCCCCGCGTAATTCAAAGGGGGCAGCTTTGCATGCGCCGGCCGGGAAAAAAGCCCAGTGTGCATGCTCCAGCTCCCGTCGGAAAGTGTAGTTGAAACCGACGTCAAAACGACGTGATCGTCACTTACGCAATGCCCTATTTGCGAACGACTTAGTAAAATGACGTAACCGACGGAAAAAGACGACGCTGACCTGACGCCATACTTAACATGGCAACGACGGAACTTTGTAAACCTACCCCTCATATAGCAGGGGTAGGTTTACGCTTACGAAAACGACGTAACCGACGACAGGGCGGTGTAAAAACGTTCGGGAATCGGCGTATTAGGCTCATTTGCATAGGCAAATAAGAAAACAACGTAAAGGCCACCTAGCGGTCAGAAAAGTAATTACATCTACGATCCGACGGTGTAAGTGTTTTACACCTGTCGGATCTTCACTGTATCTATGCGTAAGTGATTCTAGGAATCACACGCATAGATACCCAGTAAAAAAAACAGGGGGCGATACACCGTCGTATCTCTTTTGAGAATCTGGCCCTCTGTGTTTACACTTAAAAGACTTTGTATTGTACTACAAGTTAGCAGTCTCCATTCAGGTGTATTAAATTAGCATGTCAATGTTTAGGAATGTCATTCTCTCTGAGGTAGTAGTTAAGTCATGCTAAATACATCAGTGCCGAAATGTCTATCTGTATGGAAGCCCCAGTTTGTGAAAAGGGGGTGGAGATTAAATTGTTCTTTGATTGATGACAAGCTTGTAAACTGTGTATATAAACCTGCAGACTTTTGCCATTAAAAGAGTTCTGTTTGAGCATACATACAGCTCGTCTGGTGTGTGTTCTTCAAATAGATCGCGATTGGCGCATAGCTGTAGGTCGGATCCCGGAACCTTGGATGACTGGACCATCAGATCTTGCAATCTGCAATCTATTCCAATAGAAGCAGAGGAGTGTCAGGAGAGAAGAACCTGGGCGAGCAAGGGTCTCGTCACAATGTGCATTCTAGAAAGTTTAACAATCAGCAGATAAAGATACTTCAATTATCCCGGCACCATGGTTGTTTTGGTGTCAGGATATTTGAAGTGCATTATTTCTATTATTACATTGTAATATAAAATGAAATCATTCAACTCACCATAATGCAGAATCAGTGGGAGCCCCGAGCATGTCGCCTGCCACCAAATGCTATCAGGTGTCCCAAGAGGAGTCCCTCCTTACATGCAGCCCTGTGTCACATCAAATGTAGCCTCTCTCCCTATCAAATGCAGCCAGTGCCTGTCCCTATCAATTGAAAAACACTATGGGGCTGATTTACTATTGGCACTGCGCTGCGCCGGTACATGCCTTAATACGTGCGCTGGATGAAGCCTTAATTAGGCGCATGAACCGGCCGCAGCAGCAGCGCGATGCAATTGATTAGTAAAGCCGCCGCCGAACTCCCTGTATAAGTCTATGGGGGAAATCTTAATTGTGAATTTTAAAGGCTAATCTGCAAGTTTTGTACAAAAAAGTTTTGGGGACCTCAGTCCTGCCCCAGGGGACATGTACCAATGCTTTTTTTATTTTTTAAAACGGCCGTTTTTTCGGGAGCAGTGATTTTAATAATGCTAAAAGTGCAACAATAAAAGTGTAATTTTTCTTTAAATTTCCTACTATGGGGGGCTCTAATGTCAGCATGTGAAAAAGCGCATGTTTCCCGTGGTTAAAAAAAAGCAAAAAAGCCATTTAAAACTGACTCGCGGCTATAATGAATTGTCAGCTCCCGGCAATTGCAGGAGAATTCATTCATAAAAAAAAACGAAAAAAAAAGCGTGGGGGTCCCCCCCAAATTCAATAACCAGACCCTTTAGGTCTGGTATGGATATTAAGGGGAACCCTGCCGTCAATTTAAAAAAAAAAATGATGTGGGGTTCCCCCCAAATATCCATAACCAGACCCTTCAGGTCTGGTGTGGAATTTAAGGGGAACTCCACCCCAAATTATAAAAAAAATGGCGTGGAGTCCCCCCTAAAATCCACAACAGACCCCTTATCCGAGCACGTTGACCTGGCCGGCCGCAGAAAAGAGGGGGGGACAGAGTGCGCCCACCTCTCCTGAACCGCACCAGGCCACATGCCCTCAACATTGGGAGGATGTTTTGGGTTGCCCCCCAAAACACCTTGTCCCCATGTTGATGAGGACAAGGGTCTCTTCCCCACAACCCTTGCCCGGTGGTTGTGGGGGTCTGCGGGCAGGAGGCTTATCGAAATCTGGAAGACCCCTTCAACAAAGGGGCCCCCCAGATCCCGGCCCCCCCCCCCTGTGTGAAATGGTAATGGGGTACCTTGTACCTCTACCATTTCACCCAAAAAAAAATGAAAAGGGTTAAAAACGACAAGAGCCGGTTTTTGACAAGTCCTTTATTATCTTCTTTCTTCTTCTTTTCTTCTTTCCTTCGGGTTTCTTCTTCCTCCTCCTTCTTCTTCCTCTGCTTCTGTCTTGGGTCTTCTATTCCCGCATCTTGCCCAGAATGTTCTTCCATCTTCCTCTCCTTCCGCTGTCCTTCTCGTCCGCATCTTCTTCTTCTGGTTCTTCTTCGCCGGAGCCGCCACTTCCAATTGAAATCCCCGCTGTCTGCCGGACCACGCCCCCCTCTGACGCCACGGGCAAGCTCTTAGGAGTGTGCTGCAAGTGCGTCAGAGGGGGGCGTGGTCACATGTCAGAGGGCGGGCAATTCAATTGGAAGCTTGTGCGCGGCTTCTTCTTTGCCAGAGTCGCCACTTCCAATTGAATTGCCCGCTTTCTGGAACATGTGACCACGCCCCCCTCTGACGCACATGCAGCACACGGGGACTTTCCTAAGAGCTTGCCCGTGGCATCAGAGGGGGGGCGTGGTCACGCAGACAGCGGGGATTTCAATTGGAAGCGGTGGCTCCGGCGAAGAAGAACAAGAAGAAGAAGATGCGGACGAGAAGGACAGCGGAAGGAGAAGAAGATGGAAGAACATTCCGGGCAAGATGCGGGAATAGAAGACCCAAGACAGAAGCAGAGGAAGAAGAAGATGGAGGAAGAAACCCGAAGGAAAGAAGAAAAGAAGAAGAAAGAAGATAATAAAGGACTTGTCAAAAACCGGCTCTTGTCGTTTTTTACACTTGACACTTTTTTTTTTTGGTGAAATGGTAGAGGTACAAGGTATCCCATTACCATTTCACACAGGGGGGGGGGGGGCGGGATCTGGGGGGCCCCTTTGTTAAAGGGGTCTTCCAGGTTTCGATAAGCCTCCTGCCCGCAGACCCCCACAACCACCGAGCAAGGGTTGTGGGGAAGAGACCCTTGTCCTCATCAACATGGGGACAAGGTGTTTTGGGGGTACCCCAAAACACCCTCCCAATGTTGAGGGCATGTGGCCTGGTGCGGTTCAGGAGAGGGGGGGGGCCGCGCTCTGTCCCCCCCTCTTTTCTGCGGCCGGCCAGGTCAACGTGCTCGGATAAGGGGTCTGGTGTGGATTTTAGGGGGGACTCCACGCCATTTTTTTTATAATTTGGGGTGGAGTTCCCCTTAAATTCCACACCAGACCTGAAGGGTCTGGTTATGGATATTTGGGGGGAACCCCACGTAATTTTTTTTTTAAATTGACTGCAGGGTTCCCCTTAATATCCATACCAGACCTAAAGGGTCTGGTTATTGAATTTGGGGGGACCCCCACGCTTTTTTTTTCGTTTTTTTTATGAATGAATTCTCCTGCAATTGCCGGGAGCTGACAATTCATTATTGCCGCGAGTCAGTTTTAAACGGCTTTTTTGCTTTGGAAAATGTCATTTTGTGCAGAGACAGTTCTAACCACGGGAAACATGCGCTTTTTCACATGCTGACACCCCCCCCCCATGCTACGAAATTTAAAAGAATGTTTCAAATGACGTGGGGTTCCCCCCAAATTCCATTACAGGCCCTTCAGGTCTGATATAAATATTAAGGGGAACCCCGCCGTCATTTTTTTGTAAAAAAAATGACGGCGGGGTCCCCCCCAAATATCCATAACCAGACCCTTCAGGTCTGGTGTGGAATTTAAGGGGAACTCCACCCCAAATAAAAAAAAAATGACGTGGGGTTCCCCCCAAATATCCATAACCAGACCCTTCAGGTCTGGTGTGAAATTTAAGGGGAACTCCACCCCAAATAAAAAAAAATGGCGTGGAGTTCCCCCTAAAATCCACACCAGACCCCTTATCCGAGCACGTTGACCTGGCCGGCCGCAGAAAAGAGGGGGGGGACAGAGCGCGGCCCCCCCTCTCCTGAACCGCACCAGGCCACATGCCCTCAACATTGGGAGGGTGTTTTGGGGTGCCCCCCAAAACACCTTGTCCCCATGTTGATGAGGACAAGGGTCTCTTCCCCACAACCCTTGCCCGGTGGTTGTGGGGGTCTGCGGGCAGGAGGCTTATCGAAATCTGGAAGACCCCTTTAACAAAGGGGCCCCCCAGATCCCGCCCCCCCCCTGTGTGAAATGGTAATGGGGTACCTTGTACCTCTACCATTTCACCAAAAAAAAAAAGTGTCAAGTGTAAAAAACGACAAGAGCCGGTTTTTGACAAGTCCTTTATTATCTTCTTTCTTCTTCTTTTCTTCTTTCCTTCGGGTTTCTTCCTCCATCTTCTTCTTCTTCCTCTGCTTCTGTCTTGGGTCTTCTATTCCCGCATCTTGCCCGGAATGTTCTTCCATCTACTTCTCCTTCCGCTGTCCTTCTCGTCCGCATCTTCTTCTTCTGGTTCTTCTTCGCCGGAGCCGCCGCTTCCAATTGAAATCCCCGCTGTCTGCCGGACCACGCCCCCCTCTGACGCCACGGGCAAGCTCTTAGGAAAGTCCCCGTGTGGTGCCTGTGCGTCAGAGGGGGGCGTGGTCACATGTCAGAGGGCGGGCAATTCAATTGGAAGCGGCGACTCTGGCAAAGAAGACGCCGCGCACAAGCTTCCAATTGAATTGCCCGCCCTCTGACATGTGACCACGCTCCCCTCTGACGCACTTGCAGCACACTCCTAAGAGCTTGCCCGTGGCGTCAGAGGGGGGCGTGGTCCGGCAGACAGCGGGGATTTCAATTGGAAGCGGCGGCTCCAGAAGAAGAAGATGCGGACGAGAAGGACAGCGGAAGGAGAAGAAGATGGAAGAACACGCCGGGCAAGATGCGGGAATAGAAGACCCAAGACAGAAGCAGAGGAAGAAGAAGAAGAAGATGGAGGAAAAAACCCGAAGGAAAGAAGAAAAGAAGAAGAAAGAAGATAATAAAGGACTTGTCAAAAACCGGCTCTTGTCGTTTTTAACCCTTTACATTTTTTTTTTGGTGAAATGGTAGAGGTACAAGGTACCCCATTACCATTTCACACAGGGGGGGGCCCCTTTGTTAAAGGTGTCTTCCAGATTTCGATAAGCCTCCTGCCCGCAGACCCCCACAACCACCGGGCAAGGGTTGTGGGGAAGAGACCCTTGTCCTCATCAACATGGGGACAAGGTGTTTTGGGGGGCACCCCAAAACACCCTCCCAATGTTGAGGGCATGTAGCCTGGTGCGGTTCAGGAGAGGGGGGGGCCGCGCTCTGTCCCCCCCTCTTTTCTGCGGCCGGCCAGGTCAACGTGCTCGGATAAGGGGTCTGGTGTGGATTTTAGGGGGGACTCCACGCCATTTTTTTTTTTTAATTTGGAGTGGAGTTCCCCTTACATTCCACACCAGACCTGAAGGGTCTGGTTATGGATATTTGGGGGGAACCCCACGTCATTTTTTTTTTTAAATTGACGGCGGGGTTCCCCTTAATATCCATACCAGACCTAAAGGGTCTGGTTATTGAATTTGGGGGGACCCCCACGCTTTTTTTTTCGTTTTTTTAATGAATGAATTCTCCTGCAATTGGCGGGAGCCGACAATTCATTATTGCCGCGAGTCACTTTTAAATGGCTTTTTTGCTTTGAAAAATGTCATTTTGTGCAGAGACATTTCTAACCACGGGAAACATGCGCTTTTTCACATGCTGACATTAGAGCCCCCCATAGTACGAAATTTAAAGAAAAATTACACTTTTATTGTTGCACTTTTAGCATTATTAAAATCACTGCTCCCGAAAAAACGGCCGTTTTAAAAAATAAAAAAAGCATTGGTACATGTCCCCTGGGGCAGGACTGAGGTCCCCAAACACTTTTTAGGACAAAACTTGCAGATTAGCCTTTAAAATTCACAATTAAGATTTCCCCCCATAGACTTATACAGGGTGTTTGGCGGCGGCTTTACTTATCAAGTGTATCGCGCTGCTGCTGCGGCCGGTTCATGCGCCTAATTAGGGCTTCATCCAGCGCACCTATTAAGGCATGTACCGGCGCAGCGCAGCTTCAATAGTAAATCAGCCCCAAGGTTCCTACTTTCCCTGTTAAGGCGCACTCGACCAGGGTAATAAGTGCTTCGTGGGCAGTGCATTACCAGGCTTCTATGGCTTCTATAGCTCGGATCTGTAAAGCTGCAACTTGGTCTTCAGTCCATACATTTACCAAATTCTATCAAATAGATGTAAGAGAACATGAGGATTCTGCCTTTGGGCGTAGTGTGCTGCAGGCATCGGTCTAAGTCTTCTTGTCCATTGATTGATCCGTGTCTCCCACCCTTCATATTGAGCATTGCTCTGGGACGTCCCACTATGTAATGATTAAGGCTCTGTGTTCTGTGGTGTACGATAAAGAAAGTAGGATTTTTAATAGCAGCTTACATGTAAAATCCCTTTCTTGGAGTACACTACGGGACACAGAGGTACCCCCCTTCTATGGGATCCTTGCTGCTTTGCTACAAAAACTGAGATACTTCCTCTATGGGAGGGGTTATATGGAGGGGGGACTTGTTCTCATTGGTTGTGCCAGTGTCCAATCACCTATGGTGACCCATACAACCCACGATGTAATGATTAAGGCTCTGTGTCCCATGGTGTACTCCAAAAAAAGGATTTTACAGGTAAGCTGTTATTAAAAATCCTACTTTTATTTACTTAAAATACCTGCCTATGTGTTTTTCTTAAAAATGACAGTTTGTTTGTGAGTAGGCAGGTACATTTCAAAAATACAATGTCAAATTAACCACTTGCTTACTTGGCACTAGGGATGAGCTTCGTGTTCGATGCGAACACATGTTCGCATCGAACATCGGCCGTTCGATCGTTCGTCGAAAACGAACAAAACGGGTCATTCGTGCCAAATTCGAATGACGCGCAACGGCCCATAATTCAGTGCGGCGTTGCGCGCTGATGATTGGCCAAGCATGCACCATGACCCCGCATGCTTGGCCAATCACAGCGCCCAAAAAACGAAGAGACCTAATTGGCCAAAGCCTGGGTGCTTTGGCCAATTAGGGCTCAGGGCTTTAGCAAACGCCCCACACTATAAAAGGCCGCCTCCCGGGCGGCCTCGTGTAGTGTGTTCCGGCTTTCAGAGAGAGAAGTCACACAGACAGTGAGTTAGAGAGAGATAGATAGATAGATAGAGACACAGGGCCAGATTCTCAGCAGCGCTACGCCTGCGTAAATGGATATGCGCGGCGTAATTGTAAATGTGCGCCTGCGTATCGATGCGCGGTAAACACAGAACCACATACGCGAGAAAATCTTTTTCGTCTGAGCGGCTAAAATGCTTTAAGCTAGCGCGGCGTAGGCGCATAGTTACGCATCGCAAATATTCAGCTCCCATTGAATTAGCATGCAAATATGCAAATGAGGGAGATGCGCGGATTTTCGAAACTACGTGCGTTCGGCGTTGGCTACTTGTGGTGCGCGTAACACGAAAGCCTTGAGTAAACATACCCCTCATAAAAGCACAGGCAACTTTGCTCAAGACCGTGTGCAAGTCAGCTGGAGAGCAACTACAGCAGCACCATAACGGACGAGCTGAGCAATCACACTTACTGGACAACACATTCTTATGCCAACATGCCAGGGGCAGCCATTGTCTTATCACTACTAATGTATGCAGATGAAGAGGAGCATAGAAGGAGGAGGAGGAGGAGGGGGGCACGTGAGAGGATCTACCGAGCGCGCATGAGCCTCTTTGGCATGGGTGATGAGGAGGTGTATCGCATCTTGAATGAATGAATGAATGAAAAACTTATATAGCGCGGCGCATGCGAATTGAATCGCCTCTGGGCGCTTGTTGTTTCTGTCTCTCTGGTCATCAAAAGAGCAGAGTTTTTATCTGTCCTCTGAAGCTCAGGTAGTTTTCCTCCAACCGAATGTTGGTTGGTAAAGCGTTCCATAGTTTGGGACCCTGGAAGGCAAACCTTCTTTCTCCTTTGGACTTGTATCTGACTTTGGGTATCTTGACCAGATTTTGGTCGGTGGATCGCAGAACGCGATTGGGATTGTGGGCTTCTATCTTTTCGCATAGATATTGGGGGGCCTTCCCATGGATGCACTTATGTGCCAGACAGAGTGTTTTAAAAACAATTCTGTCTTTTACTGGCAGCCAGTGAAGGTCTCTCAGATTCAGCCCTGCTGCCATCCTGGAAATAACCACAGCCCTGCAGGAGGACTTCACCAGACAGACATACCGCTCACATGCACTGCAGCCACTGGTGAAGGTACTGGCAACACTGCATTTCCTGGCCAGTGGATCATTCCAGCGTACAAGTGGAGTTGTGGCTGGGATGTCACAAACCAGCATAAGCAGATGTCTGCACCAGGTTGTCCCAGCAATCCTCAGACACATGGCCAACCAAATCATCAGACCCACCACTGAGGAGCTGCGGCTGAAGGCAATGACAGATTTCTACAGAATTGACGGATTCCCACGCACCATCAGGGCCATTGATTGCACACATGTGGCACTCCAGCCCCCCAGTGCCACAGAGCACATTTACCGCAATTGGAAGCATTGGCACTCCATCAGCGTACAGGTGATAGCCGATGCCAAATACCTCATATGGCACGTCCGTGCCAAAGACCCCGGGTCCAGCCATGACAGCTACATATACCGTCAAAGCACCATCCCAGCAGATTTTGAGCAGGACATGTATGGGGACAGCTGGCTGGTTGGTGAGTGACATGGGTGGCAGGCATGACTGTCCCCCCCATGGTGCAGACATCACAAGGGGCACATGCATGACTATCATCTTCCTGTCTTTTCCCTTACAGGTGACTTTGCATATGTACTTGGACCCCATCGCATGACTCATTTCCGGAATCCCAAACCAGAGGAGAGAGAAGATACAATGAAGCATACATCAAAACCCGTGCAGTGGTGGAGCGCACATTTGGCCTTCTGAAGTCCCGTTTCCGATGCCTGGATAAGTCCGGGGGGGGGCCCTGTTGTATTCCCCCAACTTTGTGGGTCAGATCATCGGTGCATGTTGCATTCTGCACAACTTTGCCATGAGAAAGGGCCTGCAGATTGCCCTACGTGATGACCTGACCCCCCCAACCACACAGCCCCCCCCTGCCAGAGGAGACCCCGTCTGCTGATGGAAGAGCAGTCAGGAGGGTCCTCGTGTTACGAATCTTTGATCGTTAAACACACACATTCATCATGTCACACAGACAATGCACGCATGCACATCACTGTGGTCCCTAGATCACACACCCCACATCCACATTACATTGGATTAGCCCAAGTCCAGCATGTAGGACTTGGGAGCAGCAACGCCACGTCAAGGCCCCAATGATGTTGCTGTCCATTCATACACCATTCACACAGCCGTGGGGATAACTTCTCCCCAACGGCCGAGGGTGACACCCCTTACTGGCAGGAGTGCCACCCCCACATTCACACACCACCATTCACACTGCACCGTGTGCAGTATCAAGAAAATAAAATAAAAAGCTCTTAACCAGAGCATTATAAAATAAAATAAAAAGCTCTTAACCAGAGCATTATAAAAATAAAATAAAAAGCTCTTAACCAGAGCATTATAAAATAAAATAAAAAGCTCTTAACCAGAGCAAAATAATAATAAAAAAAAAAAATTAATGGGCCTGGCGGGGGCTCCGCCTGGTGCCACGGCTCCTGCCCCTCACTTGCCTGGGGGCAGCCACAGGTGGGGGGGTGGGGTAGCAGGTGGAGGAGAAGCATCCCCATGTCCCTCCCTGGCTGCCTGCATGCCCTCCAGGGCAACCGCAATGTCCTACGGACAGCTGTCCGGACTCCCCCAAAGCAGGAGGGCTTGACCTCCCCCCCGGAGGTGGGGGCAGTCGCCAGGGGGTGATGTCAGCTGGCTGGCATCGACAGGCCAGGGGATGCCGTGCTGCTGGGAATCCGAAAAGGCCAGGCGTGTCGGCCAGGCGCCTCATCTCCACCACAACCTCAGAAAGGTGGCGATTCTGCTGGTCCTGCTGCCTGGCCAGCTGCTCCGGCAGGACTTTGGGAACACCCCTGGTCTTGCTAGTCGCCTTCCGGGGAGTGGCAGGGGACCTGGCATAAGGGGAGGATGTTGAGGGGCTGGAGATGAGGGGGGGGAAACAGAGGGACTGGAGAGGTTGGGGGTGGACACTGAGGGGCTTGAAAAAGATGGGGGGATAGCCTGGGCTGGCCTGGGAAACCCATGGTCCTCCTCCAAAACCAGGTAGAGCTCCTGGTCGACGAGCTCCTCCTCAACCACCTCCTCCGTAGAGGTGTGCCCACTTCCCTCCAACAAGTCCTCTTCCAGGGGGGAAGCCAGAGGGACTGGATGTTTGGGGATGTCTCCGGACGGGCCCTGGCAGCCACAGATGGCCCGCTCTCTCCTGCACATCTGTGGATGACACAAAAGATGCACATGTTGGTGGACCCACACATTTGGCACATGTTCCCTTCCACCCCCACACATGCTACACAACAGAGAGTATATAAAACACACTTACCTATCCTCAGGGCTGGCACAACAGACTCATAGCCCCCAACTCCCTCAACATGCTCCCTCTGCAGGCAGCGGGCGACCACCTTCTCCTCCTCAGTCAGGCGGACGTTGCAGGGTGGGCCCCCTCCAGTGCCCCTGGCATGACGAGCTTGAGTCGCCAGCTTGCCCTTCACGAGACGCCGCAGGTCATTCATTTTTTTTTTTAATGTCCTGCGGTGTCCGGGTCTCGTGAGAAAGGGCATTAACCTGGCAAGCCACCTTCATCAGGATTTGATCCCTCCGGGACTTGCTGGTCTGGGCACTGTCAGCACCATGGAGCCGGGAATCGTATCTTTCCATTGCCCTGACAACAATGGCCCTCTCCTCTGGGGAGAAATTTTTCTTCCTCCTCTCCTTACCAACAGAAGCCATGGTACAGCACAACGTTTTCCCGTGACAATCAAAAAAATGGGAGACGTTTGCGCTGCATGGGCGCATGTGTGGCCGCATTATATACCCTGCGCCGGCGAATCGTAGGGAGGCTTTGCGCATGTGCAGAACGCATCCACGTCACAGCGCGGGTCAACCACGTCACGGCGCGGGTCATCCACGTCATGGCGCATGCTCCGTTCGTCCCGGCCTGCATTTGCATGGGGTCACGCTTCATTACAATGCAACACGCCCACTTCCCTCCTACTTTGGAGTTGCGCCGGATTACGCCGATGATTTTACGCGACGAAGGCGCATCTTGGAGCGCATTTACTTAGGGAATACGGTACTTGCCACTCCGCGATACGTCGGCGTAGTGCATCTGAGATGCGCAACGCCTGCATAATTAGGCGCGCAGCTACGAGAATCTGGCCCACAGTGTCTTTTCAGATAGATAAATAGATAGATAGATAGAGCAGGGAGGCTAGTAGTCAGTATAGTTAAATTTACAGTTTGTAGAGAATATATTCACATCCCTAGGAGTTGTCAATATATTTATAAACTGTATTGCTTAGCTAGATCTGCTATTAGTATCTGTCAGGCAGGAGATTGTGTTTGATGCAGTGCTCTAACGTGTTGTATTGCCTGCATTAGGGTTTACCTTAAATATAGTACTCCGTGTTAGTCAATGTGTGCTAGTTAATTGCACATAGACGCATTACCTGTTACTGCAAGTGTGCTATTTATTTGCACAGAAACGCAGTTCCTGTTAATGCAAGCGGGCTATTGAATTGCACAGAAACGCAGTCGCTCTGACTGTGCGTGTGCTGTTTAATAACCACCTGAGCGCATTTGGTGTCACTGCACGTGTGCTGTTACATACCACCTGAGCGCATTTGGTGTCACTGCACGTGTGCTGTTACATACCACCTGAGCGCAATTGGTGTCACTGCACGTGTGCTGTTATTACATACCACCTGAGCGCAGTTGGTATCACTGCGCTTGTGCTGTTACATACCACCTGAGCGCATTTGGTGTCACTGCACGTGTGCTGTTATTACATACCACCTGAGTGCAGTTGGTGTGAGGCCGTGTACACACAGCAGAGAACCTCGACGGGCAGAACACATCGTTCCGCCCGTCGAGGTTCCCTGCCGGCCGTCGAAATCGGCGACCCGCCCGTCGGGAATGGCAACCAGCCATTCTTCCATCGAGCGTGCTCTCTATTTCTGCTCGACGGGCTTCCCGACGGGAAGCTCGCCGAGAGTGTACACACGGCCGAGGTCCTCGCTGGAATGCAGCTTCCAGCGAGGTTCTCGCTGGTTTCCAGCGAGAACCTCGGTCGTGTGTACACGGCCTCACTGCATGTGTGCTGTTACATAGCACCTGAGCGCATTTGGTGTCACTGCACGTGTGCTGTTACATACCACCTGAGCGCATTTGGTGTCACTGCACGTGTGCTGTTACATACCACCTGAGTGCATTTGGTGTCACTGCACGTGTGCTGTTACATACCACCTGAGTGCATTTGGTGTCACTGCACGTGTGCTGTTACATACCACCTGAGCGCATTTGGTGTCACTGTACGTGTGCTGTTATTACATACCACCTGAGCGCAGTTGGTGTCACTGCACGTGTGCTGTTATTACATACCACCTGAGCGCAATTGGTGTCACTGCACGTGTGCTGTTATTACATACCACCTGAGCGCAGTTGGTGTCACTGCACGTTTGGTGTCACTGCACGTGTGCTATTATTACATACCACCTGAGCGCATTTGGTGTCACTGCACGTGTGCTGTTATTACATACCACCTGAGCGCACTTGGTGTCACTGCACGTGTGCTGTTATTACATACCACCTGAGCGCAGTTGGTGTCACTGCGCTTGTGCTGTTACATACCACCTGAGCACATTTGGTGTCACTGCATGTGTGCTGTTATTACATACCACCTGAGCGCATTTGGTGTCACTGCACGTGTGCTGTTATTACATACCACCTGAGCGCAGTTGGTGTCACTGCACGTGTGCTGTTACATACCACCTGAGCGCATTTGGTGTCACTGCACGTGTGCTGTTATTACATACCACCTGAGCGCAGTTGGTGTCACTGCACATGTGCTGTTATAACATACCACCTGAGCGCAGTTGGTGTCACTGCGCTTGTGCTGTTACATACCACCTGAGCACATTTGGTGTCACTGCACATGTGCTGTTATTACATACCACCTGAGCGCAATTTGGTGTCACTGTACGTGTGCTGCTATTACATACCACCTGAGCGCAGTTGGTGTCACTGCACGTGTGCTATTACATACCACCTGAGCGCATTTGGTGTCACTGCACGTGTGCTGTTATTACATACCCCCTGAGCACATTTGGTGTCACTGCACGTGTGCTGTTATTACATACTACCTGAGCGCAGTTGGTGTCACTGCACGTGTGCTGTTATTACATACCACCTGAGCGCAGTTGGTGTCACTGCACATGTGCTGTTATTACATACCACCTGAGCGCATTTGGTGTCAATGTACGTGTGCTGTTATTACATACCACCTGAGCGCAGTTGGTGTCACTGCACGTGTGCTGTTACATACCACCTGAGCGCATTTATTGTCACTGCACATTTGCTGTTATTACATACCACCTGAGCGCATTTGGTGTCACTGCACGTGTGCTGTTATTACATACCACCTGAGCGCATTTGGTGTCACTGCACGTGTGCTGTTATTACATACCACCTGAGCGCAATTGGTGTCACTGTACGTGTGCTGTTATTACATACCACCTGAGCACAATTGGTGTCACTGCACGTGTGCTGTTATTACATACCACCTGAGCGCAGTCGGTGTCACTGCACGTGTGCTGTTACATACCACCTGAGCACAGTTGGCGTCACTGCACGTGTGCTGTTATTACATACCACCTGAGCGCATTTGGTGTAACTGCGCTTGTGCTGTTATATACCACCTGAGCACATTTGGTGTCACTGCACGTGTGCTGTTATTACATACCACCTGAGCGCATTTGGTGTCACTGCACGTGTGCTGTTATTACATACCACCTGAGCGCATTTGATGTCACTACACGTGTGCTGTTACATACCACCTGAGCGCATTTGGTGTCAATGTACGTGTGCTGTTATTACATACCACCTGAGCGCAGTTGGTGTCACTGCACGTGTGCTGTTACATAGCACCTGAGCGCAGTTGGTCTCACTGCACGTGTGCTGTTATTACATACCACCTGAGCGCATTTGGTGTCACTGCATGTATGCTGTTATTACATACCACCTGAGCGCATTTGGTGTCACTGCACGTGTGCTGTTATTACATACCACCTGAGCGCATTTGATGTCACTGTACGTGTGCTGCTATTACATACCACCTGAGCGCAGTTGGTGTCACTGCACGTGTGCTATTACATACCACCTGAGCGCATTTGGTGTCACTGCACGTGTGCTGTTATTACATACTACCTGAGCGCAGTTGGTGTCACTGCACGTGTGCTGTTATTACATACCACCTGAGCGCAGTTGGTGTCACTGCACGTGTGCTGTTATTACATACCACCGGAGCGCAGTTGGTGTCACTGCACGTGTGCTGTTATTACATACCACCTGAGCACATTTGGTGTCAATGTACGTGTGCTGTTATTACATACCACCTGAGCGCAGTTGGTGTCACTGCACGTGTGCTGTTACATACCACCTGAGCGCATTTGGTGTCACTGCACATTTGCTGGTATTACATACTAACCTGAGCGCAGTTGGTGTCACTGCACATGTGCTGTTACATACCACCTGAGCGCATTTGGTGTCACTGCACGTGTGCTGTTATTACATACCACCTGAGCGCATTTGGTGTCACTGCACGTGTGCTGTTTTTACATACCACCTGAGCGCAATTGGTGTCACTGTACGTGTGCTGTTATTACATACCACCTGAGCGCAATTGGTGTCACTGTACGTGTGCTGTTATTACATACCACCTGAGCGCAGCTGGTGTCACTGCACGTGTGCTATTACATACCTCCTGAGCGCATTTGGTGTCACTGTACGTGTGCTGTTATTACATACCACCTGAGTGCATTTGGTGTCACTGCACGTGTGCTGTTATTACATACCACCTGAGCGCAGTTGGTGTCACTGCACGTGTGCTGTTACATGCCACCTGAGCGCATTTGGTGTCACTGCACGTGTGCTGTTACATGCCACCTGAGCGCATTTGGTGTCACTGCACGTGTGCTGTTACATACCACCTGAGCACATTTGGTGTCACTGCACGTTTGCTGTTATTACATACCACCTGAGCGCATTTGGTGTCACTGCACGTGTGCTGTTATTACATACCACCTGAGCGCAGTTGGTGTCACTGCACGTGTGCTGTTACATACCACCTGAGCGCATTTATTGTCACTGCACATTTGCTGTTATTACATACCACCTGAGCGCAGTTGGTGTCACTGCACGTGTGCTGTTACATACCACCTGAGCGCATTTGGTGTCACTGCACGTGTGCTGTTATTACATACCACCTGAGCGCATTTGGTGTCACTGCACGTGTGCTGTTATTACATACCACCTGAGCGCAATTGGTGTCACTGTACGTGTGCTGTTATTACATACCACCTGAGCACAATTGGTGTCACTGTACGTGTGCTGTTATTAAATACCACCTGAGCGCAGCTGGTGTCACTGCACGTGTGCTATTACATACCACCTGAGCACATTTGGTGTCACTGCACGTGTGCTGTTATTACATACCACCTGAGTGCATTTGGTGTCACTGCACGTGTGCTGTTATTACATACCACCTGAGCGCAGTTGGTGTCACTGCACGTGTGCTGTTACATGCCACCTGAGCGCATTTGGTGTCACTGCACGTGTGCTGTTATTACATACCACCTGAGCACATTTGGTGTCACTGCACGTGTGCTGTTATTACATACCACCTGAGCGCATTTGGTGTCACTGCACGTGTGCTGTTATTACATACCACCTGAGCGCATTTGGTGTCACTGCACGTGTGCTGTTACATACCACCTGAGCACATTTGGTGTCACTGCACGTGTGCTGTTATTACATACCACCTGAGCGCAGTTGGTGTAACTGCGCTTGTGCTGTTATATACCACCTGAGCACATTTGGTGTCACTGCACGTGTGCTGTTATTACATACCACCTGAGCGCATTTGGTGTCACTGCACGTGTGTTGCTATTACATTACATACCACCTGAGCGCATTTGATGTCACTACACGTGTGCTGTTACATACCACCTGAGCGCATTTGGTGTCAATGTACGTGTGCTGTTATTACATACCACCTGAGCGCAGTTGGTGTCACTGCACGTGTGCTGTTACATAGCACCTGAGCGCAGTTGGTCTCACTGCACGTGTGCTGTTATTACATACCACCTGAGCGCATTTGGTGTCACTGCATGTATGCTGTTATTACATACCACCTGAGCGCATTTGGTGTCACTGCACGTGTGCTGTTATTACATACCACCTGAGCGCAGTTGGTGTCACTGCACGTGTGCTGTTATTACATACCACCTGAGCGCATTTGGTGTCACTGTACGTGTGCTGCTATTACATACCACCTGAGCGCAGTTGGTGTCACTGCACGTGTGCTATTACATACCACCTGAGCGCATTTGGTGTCACTGCACGTGTGCTGTTATTACATACTACCTGAGCGCAGTTGGTGTCACTGCACGTGTGCTGTTATTACATACCACCTGAGCGCAGTTGGTGTCACTGCACGTGTGCTGTTATTACATACCACCGGAGCGCAGTTGGTGTCACTGCATGTGTGCTGTTATTACATACCACCTGAGCACATTTGGTGTCAATGTACGTGTGCTGTTATTACATACCACCTGAGCGCAGTTGGTGTCACTGCACGTGTGCTGTTACATACCACCTGAGCGCATTTGGTGTCACTGCACATTTGCTGTTATTACATACCACCTGAGCGCAGTTGGTGTCACTGCGCTTGTGCTGTTACATACCACCTGAGTGCATTTGGTATCACTGCACGTGTGCTGTTATTACATACCACCTGAGCGCAGTTGGTGTCACTGCACGTGTGCTGTTACATACCACCTGAGCGCATTTGGTGTCACTGCACGTGTGCTGTTACATACCACCTGAGCGCATTTGGTGTCACTGCACGTGTGCTGTTATTACATACCACCTGAGCGCAGTTGATGTCACTGCACATGTGCTGTTATAACATACCACCTGAGCGCAGTTGGTGTCACTGCGCTTGTGCTGTTACATACCACCTGAGCACATTTGGTGTCACTGCACATGTGCTGTTATTACATACCACCTGAGCGCAATTTGGTGTCACTGTACGTGTGCTGCTATTACATACCACCTGAGCGCAGTTGGTGTCACTGCACGTGTGCTATTACATACCACCTGAGCGCATTTGGTGTCACTGCACGTGTGCTGTTATTACATACCCCCTGAGCGCATTTGGTGTCACTGCACGTGTGCTGTTATTACATACTACCTGAGCGCAGTTGGTGTCACTGCACGTGTGCTGTTATTACATACCACCTGAGCGCAGTTGGTGTCACTGCACATGTGCTGTTATTACATACCACCTGAGCGCATTTGGTGTCAATGTACGTGTGCTGTTATTACATACCAACTGAGCGCAGTTGGTGTCACTGCACGTGTGCTGTTACATACCACCTGAGCGCATTTATTGTCACTGCACATTTGCTGTTATTAGACATGTGCACAGAAAAAATTTTCGTTTTTTTTTGTTCCGTTTCGTATGGTCCCGTCTGTTCGTTTCCGTTCGTTTTTCGTAAGACGCCCGTTTTCCCGTTCGTTTCCGTTCGTTTGTCGTACGACGCGATTTTTTCATATTCCGATCGTTTCGTATTTCCGTTACCGTTTTATTTTCGTACATGCGGGATGATTCGTTATTCTGTTTAATTCATGTTCGTTTCTTGTTAGACAATAATTATCGTTAATTTTCGTCAATTTGCATCTGTGTATCTTGAATGCTTTTCTTTTGTTAGTGTCAGTTGTATGTTCATTGTTCAATGACATCTATAACAAAAGAATTTCATTATGTATATTGAATGAATTCCTTTTTCTGTTATAGGTGTCATATCAACATACGAAAATAACAAAAGAAACAGGTTCAAATGCAAATCTTTTGTTTATGTTTTTTTTTTGAATGGCCAGAGAGTTACAATACTATTGTTAAGCCCCATACACTTGGTCAGACTATTTTTAACAACACACATAAAAAACGATCGTTTTCCGATCGTTCTCAGAAAATTCGTTTGTTTTTAAACTGCATCAGAAAACCATTTTTGGGTTCAGAAGTCTGGCCAACTGATCTCCCCTCAGATGAAAATCCACAGAAAAGTTTATTAGGCTTTACTATACAAGTGTACTCACTACTCTGCACAAAAGAGAAGCTGCTTTCAGTCACTGAGGCTGGCCATACATGTTCAATTTTCTTGTACAATTTTCTTTTAGATTTACCAAAAACCATATATGAGGTCAAACTAAACACTTTCAATTGTATGCAATCAGGCTGGCCCTTGCACTACATAGTTGAAGGTAAATCTAAAGAAAATTGCACAGAAAATCATGTATGGCCAGCCTAATGCCGCGTACACACGGTCGTTTTTTGCGATGAAAAAAACGACGTTTTTAAAACGTCATTTAAATTGATCGTGTGTGGGCAAAACGTCGTTTTTTTGTCTTAAAAAAACGACCAAAAAAAAAATTCCAACATGCTTGAATTTTTTGTGTCGTTTTTCAAAACGTCGTTTTTTGTGTCATAAAAAATGATCGTGTGTGGGCAAAACGACATAGAAAATGACGTTTTTAAACCGCGCGTGGCTCAGAAGCAATTTCTGAGATGGGAGAGCTCGTTCTGGTAAAACTACTGTTTAGAATGGATTAAGCACATTCGTTATTTTAAATCTAATGAAGAAAACAATGCGCTGTATTTGCCACAATGCTTTTTAAACCATTTCCAAGCTACCCTAAACTCCTAGTTTGTTGTGGCTCATCTTGTTTGACATATTTCTGTCAACCTTTTGACTTTATTATTTTTTTGGGCCCTTTTTTTTATTTATTTTTTGTTTTTTGGGACACGTAATTTTTTTGGGGTAATATCTTTTAACAGATGTTTTGAACTAAAATTTTTTTTTAAGGATTTGGGAGGGTGTGAAGTGACCACAGCAGCTTATTTTTTGTGGTTTCATTTACCCACAAGGAGGTTGTTGTTCCTTGTTTAATGTCGTTTTAATTTTTAAAATGTGTCTGCCTACTCACTATAACAATCTCTATATTTGTTTGTAAAAAAATACACATGGTCAAAATTTGCAAACCAACCAAAATATACCTTTATTCAGGTTAAAAAGGTAAATAAATAAAAAGTACAACCATCTGGCAATCCAAAAGCAAAACCAAATAAAAACAAAGAAGCCTGGATAAAAACAAAGGAGACCCTGCTTGAAGTTGTAAACACAAGGGTCCACCAAGAAAACAATGAAGGCTGTGAAGGCCAAAAAAAATTCGCTTCGGGGCATCATCTCCTCACTTCTTCTTCTTCCCTGCAGCCTTCCCTGCAGCCTTCCCTGCAGTCTTCCCTGCAGCCTTCCCTGCAGCCTTCCCTGCAGGCCGAGTCCTCAGGGCTGTGTTTCTGGAGCCGACGTGCCAGGAGCCAGAGCAGGCTCAGGAAGAGGAGGAGCAGGAGAAGGAGCAGGAGCAGGGGCTGGAGATGGAGCAGGAGCAGGGGCTGGAGATGGAGCAGGACCAGGAAGCGCAGTAAGGACAGGAGTGCGAATCAGCCCAATGCCAATATCGTCATTGAGCTGTCCCAGTGTGGCCATGCTCATGATCTGGAACATAAGGGATTCGCAGCGCACACGCTGGCCCAGCTCT